>JASTWR010002545.1:0-16315 GCA_030770355.1 Harpagoxenus sublaevis
TTTTTTTCATATTATTTCAATTTCTGAGACCTGGCTTCACTCACATATTTCCGATGATCTAGTGCGTATCCCTGGCTATTATTTGTTGCGTGTGGACAGAGAGGGCAGGGAGGGAGGTGGTGTTGCCTGTTACGTGCATGAGTCATTGCGTGCGCGCGTTCTGGCGTCGTCACCTTCCGCTTTTTCGAATGCACCCGAATACCTAATTCTCGACATCCGTTATGGCACGTGTGAGCCTCTCCTATTCACCACCATGTACCGCAGACCCAAGGGCAAAAATTTCAGTGACTACATCGACGTGCTTACTACATTTATACATAATTATAAGAACATTATTATTACTGGTGACTTGAATAGTAACCTCCTCGTATCATCATATGAAATCTAATCACCTTAGAGGCATTGTCTCACAGTTGTCGCTTAATATTGTCGAATCGCGGTCGACTTTTCACACCAGCTCCTCGGACTCATGGTTGGACGGTTTCATAGTTGACAACTTGGACAAAGTTTTATCTTTTCGAAAGTCTGACGCTCCTTTTATTAATGGTCACGATCTCATCGAGTTATCCTATTCATTTAAGGTTCCGTCCTTCACTAATCGCACCTTAGTTCAACGCTGCTACAAGAGATTTGACGAGGAAGCGTTCGTTCAGCCTCTTACTTCCAAGCTCTCGTCATCTTTCCCGTCTGATTTTGGTCCGACGAGCCCGGGCGAGTCGGACATTGATAACATCTTGAGCACTATTACTAATGATTTTCCTGCTAGCCTTGATCTGCATGCTCCTGTTCACTCTTTTCGAGTGACTCGTTCATCAGCGCCTTGGCTTACCGATAACCTCTCTGGCCAAATTCGGCATCGTAACTGTCTCTTCAATGCTGCGCGCAGATCAGGCAGCATTCTCGACTTTCACATATACAGGCTTTACAGGAATCGTCTCACGCTTGATTTAAGGGGAGCCAGAGAGAAGTTCTATATGAATAGATTGAGCACAGCTTCTGATCCGTCCAAGATTTGGCGTGAACTCGCCAACCTTGGTTTAGACGAATCGCCTCTTTCCTCACCTCTTGTCTTTTTTCACGTGATCTCTTGAATGCCCATTATTCCTCGGTCTCAAATTGTTATCCTTCCTGTTCACAATCTAAATTCTCCAATATCATTTTATCCACTATGCCTGATGAACCACATTTCAGTTTCACCGAGATATCTCACGATAACCGTCGCTCCTTGATGGTTTCTTCACCTTCTGTTTCCTTCGCCTCAGGTTACGATCAACTACCTCTGTTTGCTATTGCCTTGGCCTTTTCTCATATTGGTAACCTTTTGATCTCTTTTTTCAACTGCTGTCTCAATCTGGGTTATTTCCCATCTCTCTGGAAACGCGCTTTAGTGCGTCCTCTCTCTAAAGTTAGATCACCTACCTCTCCCTCTGAAACGAGACCTATTGCCAACTTGTGTGAACTTTCCAAGCTGTTTGAGAGAATCCTTCACCGCCAAATCGTTGACTTCATCAATTTGCACCATATTCTCGACGACCATCAATCTGGTTATCGTAAGGGTTACTCTACTCAGTCTGCCCTTCTTAGACTATCTCACGATATTAAGAGTGGCGTTGACGCAGGTGAGGTATTGATCCTTGTCCTCTTTGACTTCAGCAAGGCTTTCGACACTGTCTCTCATCCCTTGCTTCTGTCTAAACTGAGGAAACTAGGGTTTTCTGATCTTGCCCTCAAATTAATTTTTTCATACCTCACTGGTCGCTCTCAGGCGGTCGTTGATCTGGCTGGTGGATTCTCCGATTGGCTTTCCATCACCTCTGGTATGCCTCAGGGATCAGTTTTGGGACCGCTCCTCTTTTCCCTGTTCATTAATGACATTGGTGCGTCTCTTAGATTTACCCAACGCTTGATTTTCGCTGATGACACTCAGATTTACCGCAGGTGTCTCTTTGGTCAGTTGAGGGTTGCTTTGCGGTTGGTGGCCCATGATGTCGGAGTCATCTCTGAATATGCGACCACAAATGGATTGACTCTCAATCTTAAGAAATCCAAAGTATTAATATTCGGTAGCAAGCGTTACGTGGACCAAATAGATCTTCACGATTTACCTCTCATCTCTGTTAGTGGTACCTCGATTCCGTTTGTCTCTCAGGCTCGGAATCTAGGTGTCATTATGAGCTCTGATCTATCTTGGAACAGCCACGTCGCTTACATTTCCAAGCGGGTACACTTCACGCTGCACAAGCTTAAGTTTCATAAAAACTCCTCATCATTGCAATTGCGTGTAAAACTCGTGTCTGCATTGATTTGGCCTCTGTTAGACTACTGCTCTCTTGTTTACAACGATGTTACTGATGAGCTTAACACTAAACTGCAGAGGCTTATCAATTGTACGATCCGGTTTATCTTTAATCTGAGTCGAGACGAACATATCACTCCTTACCGTCAACGATTAGGGTGGCTGTCTGTTAGAAATCGACGTCTCTATTTCCTTGGCATCGAAATGTTTAAGATATATCATGGTATGTCTCCTGGCTACCTCTCGGAGATCTTTGTCAGAGCCGATCTCTCGATTAGACAATCGTCACGGCTGGCACTTCCTCGTACTTTCCAAATTCCCATTCACAGAACCGAGACTTACCACCAGTCCTTTCACCTAGCGGGTATTTACTTATGTAATTCGCTTCCTACTGAGGTAGTGTCGTCTTCGTCTCTAAATGAATTTAAGCAATAGCTCAATGACTATCTATTTACACTTGAGCTTGGTTCTGGTTGAGGTTCTACCTTGTGCCTATCTAATGTTTATCTACGATGTAGCGTTGTGCGTGATAGGTGTAAGTATATTTAGTCTAAGCTTTTCTAGTCTCTGTACATAAATCGTTGCTACTTCAACGTCCTAACTAGTTTTAAGTATCAATGTTATTTCTGCGATTTTTCTTTTGTTGTTGGGAGAGAGCACGACTGAATTCTGTTGATTTTTATTTCTTTAGTATTATTTCAGTTATTTATACTGTCAACGAAATTTTGTTCTGAAGCGTTTGCTGAAGTGAAATAATATTATTACTTTTTGCAATTTAGTCATTGCTATCTTCATAGATTCCGCTTCTGCTCACTGCTTTATCATAATTATCTCATCTGTTTCTATATCTTTTAGTTCTTACTTATTCAAATTTTTGTTTTATTTTATTTTATGTATATCTTTGTATTTTTCATCATTTGCCTAAAGTCTTGACTATGGCATAATAAACAAACTCAAACTCAAACTCCCTCTCTCCCTCTCTCCCTCTCTCCCTCTCTCTCCCTCTCTCTCCCCCCCTCTCTCCCCTCTCTCTCCTCTCTCTCCCTCTCTCTCCCTCTCTCTCCCTCTCTCTCCCTCTCTCTCCCTCTCTCTCCCTCTCTCTCCCTCTCTCTCCCTCTCTCTCCCTCTCTCTCCCTCTCTCTCCTCTCTCTCTCTCTCTCGGTGAGTACCGCATGTTGCTGTGTTTCCTTGCTCTGACTCTCGGCGAACTCCATCTCTGCCGTAAACTGCCTTCGGGCCGTTTTGTTACAGGTTTAAGCAGGTTTTTCGTTGCTTGTTAAGATAGATATATTATCTTTCTTTCCTTGCAACTACTGTGCTGGATATCTCGGAGTACAATTTCACTTCCCATTCTAACCTCACTTTTGCCTGATCTTGGGATAGCGCATGAATTGCCATCTGATTTGTTCATGTGGCGACATCTGTGGGCTTGGATACACACTACCAACTGTTACCCTCTGAACTGCCGCTCTGCATTTTGGTTCTACTCCTCGCTGTAGTCACCTCATCAATCATGCCACAATCAAGGAGTGATGACACAACAAATGCGCTTTTATGTCAACTTGTTGAGCATATGAAGTCATCCGAAGCGCGATTCTCCGCATTTGTTGAGCAGATGAAGTCGTCCGAAGCGCGTTTCTCCGCTTTTGTCGAGGACCAGCGGCGCACAAACAGTGGACTTAGCGATAAGCTTAACCAGCTAAACAGCATAGTGAAAAGTGTCGACCGCAACTGTCAACGTATTGCTGAGTTGGAGCAGCAGTGTGCTGCTCTTACGAATGAAGTGCGCCGTTTAAAAAGCGAATTAAAAAGCGAATTAAAAAGTGAATTAAAGAACGAACTAAAGTGCGATTTAAAGAGTGATCTGAGTGGTCCTCATCTTGTTCCGCAGCCTTCCGCGTCTCGAGTCTTGCGAACGTCGGACATTATCATTTCCGGGATACCGGGTTCTCTGACCGACACATCGGAACAGCTCGTCTCTAGTGTTTTTCGCGCGCTGGGTACACCGCAGCTTGTTCCTGATGTTCTCGAGACTCGTGACGTGGGGGGTAGTGTCGTGTCCGCAAAGTCTGCGACGCACGGTGTGGCGCCTAGCACTGATTCTGCCTCCGATCGTCCTGTCCCTGCTGTCAGACGGCGATCTATAATTGTCGTACTTAAGTCGCGGCAGATTCGCGACTACATTCTCAGTGCTATGCGCCGTAAACGTCGACTGTCTGTCAACGATGTTTTCTCTAATGATGTCCCCGGCCATATTTGTATTAACGAACTGCTTCCTACGGATATTTACAAATTGTTGCGCCGGACTCGAGTTATAGCCGGGCAGTTATCTTTTAAGCACGTATGGTGCACGAACGGTATGATTTTTGTCCGCAAGGCACATGGTCAGTCTCCTATATTGATTACTTCTGAGGCTGATTTAGCGGGGCTTCAATGACCCTAGGCTGATGCTGGCTGTGTTCCTTCTGTTTCTGTGACCCGGCTTGACTTATATATTTCCCACGATCTTGTAGACTCAGACATTTGTGATGGCACATGCATGCCGCTCTTATTCACCACTATAACGCGATGATCGCTTTAGGTTTAATGAAAGTTCCACATACGCACATGCGAGTCACTCTTTTTCACCACGATGAAATATTTAATTATTTATAAGCTTTTTCACTTTATGTTCAACATTACAATCGTTTTATGCTCAAGTCTATATTAGTCTAGTTACGTGGTTATACTTGTCCTTTATTTGAGAGAGCATAATAACTGAATTTCGTTGACTCATAATTATTCAGCAGTATTTCAGATAATTTCACTTTTCAACGAAATTCTCAGCTTTACATTCTTAGCTGTATATTTCGCTACTTATTTACTACAAGTGTATTTTCAACGATATTCTTAGCTTAACATTCTTAGCTGTATATTTCACTACTTATTTACTACAAATGTATTTTCAACGAAATTCTTAGCTTTATATTCTTAGCTGTATATTTCACTACTTATTTACCATAAGTGTATTTCTTTGTTTTTATCTGCTTTTATTGTACCTTTGCCCTTTAGCTTTTGCTTGGGCATAATAAACCTAATCAATCAATCAATCAATCTCTCCCTCTCCCTATCTCCCTCTCTCCCTCTCCCTCTCTCCCTCTCCCTCTCTCCCTCTCCCTCTCTCCCTCTCTCCCTCTCTCCCTCTCTCACTCTCTCCCTCTCTCCCTCTCTCCCTCTCTCCCTCTCTCCCTCTCTCCCTCTCTCCCTCTCTCCCTCTCTCCCTCTCTCTCTCTCTCTCTCTCTCTTTTTTCTTTTTTGGTGAGTACTGCATGTCACGTTGTTTCCTTGCTCCTGCTTTCTTTGATTTCTCTCGCTGCCGTGAACTGCCTTCGGGCCGTCTTGTTGCAGGTTTGAGCAAGTTTCTTGTTGCTTGGCAGAATTTATATTTTATCCTTCTGTCCTCGCAACTGCCTGGCTAAATGTCCTTGAGTAAAGATTTTCTGGTTCTAACCTCACTTTCGCTTGGATTGCTGTCTGGATTGCTGTCGCTTGTGCATGGGTTGCCTGAATTGTAGGGATATTGGTAACACGGAACATACCTTCTACACTAGCTACACTCACGCTACACTACTAACGCTTTTGCTCATCTAGATAATACGGTTACACCCAGTCTTCTACAGCACAGTTTTCGCGCCAAGTTTCCAGAGGCGACGAGTCGTTACACGCGTACATCTCAACTGTATTCGAGAGTGATATTAAATAATCATAGAAAAGTATATCTCGTCTCCTGACTAACCTTCCGCTGCACACAACCCTACAAATTGGTGACCCCGATCTCGACGCATAAAAAACGTCTGAGCTAATTCTTCGTAACGTTGTGCTGAAGTGGAAGCTTCTCGTAACTTCGAGTACCGCGAATCGAGTTCCGCGTAATTCGTCGTACCGCGTATGCAGTACAACTAATGCTAGTGCCGTACGTTCGCTCGTGCCGTACATTCGTTCGTGCCGTACATTCACTGGTGTAGTATATTCGCACGTGTCGTTCAAGTGCGCAAAAAACGCGGAAGTGCGTGACCGCGCACCGGCAGATGGACGATAGACGCATTCTGAGATCCGGATTCTTGTACGATCCATCGGGAGTTGCTAGAAGAAACATGAACGTGAGGCATTCACCAAGGAAGAACGGACCAAGCGAGCAGGCTGAGGGTAACAAGCAAGTTAATACCAGCCTCATCGAACTCAACATCGACAGCCATATTGGCGAACACGCGAAGAAGGACCAGCAAGACGGCCATGATGGCGACGCCGCCAGAAGTAGAAACAACGCGGTAGACACAGCACCGTGGACGACAACATCGCAGGTACCACCCGAGTTGCGGTACCAATACACACAGCCGCCGATGATGTACGCAGACAATTACATGTACCGAAGACGTAGCGAATACAAGATAAATCTACGCAAATTTAAAGCCGGTACCAACGTGCGGGCGTGGTTTGAAATTGCAGAAAATGAATTTCGCGACCACAATTCATCGGAAGCAGAGAAATTCACGGCGTTAGTATCCAGCCTAGATGACAAAGTCTACGAAAGTATGAGCAGTACGATAATCGGAATTCCTCGTGAAAATCGCTATCAAACGCTCAAATCACTGCTGACCGAACATTATTCCTTGACGCGAGGACAAGAATTACGGAAGCTATTATCCGACCTGACAATTCAAGGAAAAAAACCATCAAGACTACTCGCGGAAATGCGATCTTTAGCCGGCCCTGGAAGAATCGACGACGAGGATTTAAAAACGCTCTTTCTGGAATATCTCCCCAACAATGTGCGCATGACATTACAAGTAGTGCCGGGGGATCTTATCGCGTTAGCAGCCGTCGCAGATAAAATCATGGAACATCGACCGACAGTCGACAACCGTGAACTCGTGGCAATTAAGAAAACGGACGGCAACAACGAAGCAGCAGCAGTCAATAAAGCAGAAACCGATCCTGTAATCGCGGAACTGATCAAACAAGTGAGCAATTTAGTGACTCGCCGCAAACCAGCACCTAATTCGCGCTCACGCCCGCGTTTGCTCCCTAACTATCGTTCTAGGGATCCGTCACGTAGACGATCGCGCGGACCTAAGATTTGTTTTTATCACATTCGGTTCGGAAAAAACGCGAGAAAGTGTACGGATCCATGTGATTGGCCGAAAGATAAAGCCAATACGCAAGACAAGCAAACGACGGGAAACTAAAACCGCCGTCGTTGATATCGGCGACAACTGACGGCGTCAACTCATCACGCCGACTTTTCGTCACGGATAAGCTATCCGGACTCCGTTTCCTGGTAGATACAGGAGCGGATGTCTCGGTCGTTCCACCACGTCCTTCGGACCCGGTCAACCATGTGCAGGGCACGCTTTATGCCGCAAATGGTACACACATCAAAACATACGGCGAACGCGCGATGATGTTAGATTTCGGACTCCGTCGACCGATTCGGTGTGTCTGTATCATCGCTCAGGTGCCATACGCGATTATAGGAGCCGACGTTCTATACAAACATAACCTCACTTTGAATCTTCGCTCGAAGACACTAAAAGACGCGGAAACAGGATTAACGGTCAAAGCATCTATGGATAAAGCACCATTACAAGAAGTATCAAGCTTCGATAAAACTGCTCCAATAACCGACATCCTCACCGAATTCTCGGAAATTACCAAACCATCCACCGTCATCACGAAACTACGCCACGCCGTTAAGCATCATATAGAAACGTCTGGACAGCCGGTGTTTGAGCAACCACGACGTCTTCATCCTGATAAACTTAAAGCGGCAAAGGCTGAATTTCAATTCATGCTTGAGTTAGGCTATTGCCGACCATCAAAAAGCCAATGGGCCAGTCCCCTTCACATGGTCAAGAAGAAAAATGGCAGCTGGCGCCCGTGCGGCGATTATCGTCGGTTGAACGCACAAACACTACCCGACAGATACCCTATCGCGCACGTTCAAGATTATTCATCAATTCTACACGGGAAGACAGTATTCTCAACGATCGATCTGGCCAGGGCTTATCACCAAATCCCAGTAGCTGACGAAGACATCCCCAAAACAGCCGTCACTACGCCTTTCGGACTTTTCGAATTTCTAGTAATGCCATTTGGTCTTAAAAACGCAGCCCAGACCTTTCAACGGTTTATCAACCAAGTATTGGCGGGGCTCGAATTTGTTTTCGCTTACATCGACGATGTTCTCATCGCTTCTTCATCTCACGAAGAACATAAGCAACACTTGAAGATTGTTTTCGGGCGACTGAGGGAGCACGGACTACAAATCAACATTGATAAATGTGTGTTCGGAGCAGAATCGGTAGATTTCTTGGGTTATAAGATCTCTTGCAAAGGATCTGCGCCATTACCAGACAAAGTTAGAAGCGTCCTTGATTTTAAACGACCCGAGACGGTGCAGGAACTCCGCAGATTTCTAGGAGCCGTTAATTTTTATCATCGTTGTATCCCGAACGCCGCAGCGACGCAAGCTCCGTTAAACAAGTACCTCAAAGACTCAAAAAAGAACGACAAACGACTAATAGTATGGACTGCAGAGGCCATCGAAGCTTTTGATAAAATGAAGCAAGATCTGGCTAATGCAACGCAACTAGCGCATCCAGCGCCGAACGCTTATATGCGAATTACAGCGGATGCGTCAGGAATTGCCATGGGGGCAGTGCTAGAACAATCGACAGATAACATCAACTGGCAACCCCTGGGTTTTTTCTCAAAAAAGTTCACACCAGCTCAAACTAACTACAGTACATATGATAGAGAACTGACAGCGATCTACCAAGCAATTAAGTTCTACAGGCCTTGGATCGAAGGTTGTGCAGACATCGTAATCAGAACACAAGCCACTGACGTATGCATTCCTGCAAAAGTCAGACAAGGCTTCTCCCAGACAACTCCGACAGCTCAATTTGATCGGACAATTCACGACAAAAATCACCTACATTCAAGGACAACAGAATACAGTAGCTGACACTTTCTCTAGAGTAGATGCATTGCGACTTCCATCGATCATCGACTTCAAAGATTTGTCCAAAGCTCAACGTGAAGATGAAGAACTGACCACGCTACTCAGAGACAACCAAACATCTTTGAAATTTCAAAAACTTACATTCGGTCCAGACCATCAAGCACTGTATTGCGACGTTTCAGCGCACGACATCCGTCCCTTCGTACCGCAGGCGTTTCGACGTAAAGTATTCGACGCACTTCACAGCTTAAATCACCCCAGTGGTAAAATTACTGCAAAGATTATTGGACAACGTTATGTCTGGCCGTCAATGAGAAAGGATATCAGAGATTGGGCCAAAACCTGCATACAATGTCAACGCGCGAAGATAGGACGTCACGTTCACCTACAACTCGAGACGTTCCCGCATACAGACTCACGTTTCGACCACGTGCATATAGATATAATCGGACCAATGACTCCCAGTGAAGGCAACGTATATTGTCTCACAATGATAGATAGATTTTCAAGGTGGCCGGAAGCAATACCTGTTCCTAACCACCAAGCAGAGACTGTAGCCAAAGCCTTTTTCACACATTGGATTTCTCGTTTCGGCACACCGAAGATAATAACCACCGATCAAGGATCCGAATTCGAGAGCAGGTTATTCACAGCTTTAATTCAATTAGTTGGAGGAAATAGAATTCGCACAACAGCATATCATCCAGCCTCAAATGGACTCATCGAACGCTGGCACCGTACACTGAAGACAGCTATCAAATGCCATGAAAACCAAAAATGGACAGAGGTACTTCCTGTCGTACTTCTCGGTCTCAGGACATGCTACAAGGAAGATATCAAAGCCTCACCAGCAGAATATTTGTACGAGACTACGCTTAGAATACCCGGAGAATTTTTCACACACAAAGAATTGCCAAATGATCCAAACTTCTTCTTGGAAGATTTTCGCATGCACATGCGAGCACTGAAACCTACGCCGACAGCACACCACGGTCGTAAGAAAACTTTTTGTTTCAAGGACCTATACTCATGCACTCACATTTTTTTGCCACAGGAGGGCACAAGCAAAGGAACACTCGATAATCCATACTCAGGACCACATCGCATAATCGAGAGAATCAACGATCGACTGTTCAAGGTCGATATCAATAGACAGCCAACCAACTTGTCTATTGAGCGACTAAAACCCGCGCATCTACCATCAACGGAGACGGCGGAGGCAGAACAAACAGAGCAAACTGCCAGTCCATCGAGTAGTAGTCAACCAACTACCAGTGCACCCCAGCAGCTAACTCCAGCAGGCAGCAAAGGACAACACGAGGGACCAAGGCAGTATCCAGGAGCAAAGAAGAAAGTGCAATTCAACCTACCCAAAAGACATTAACATTATAATTATTCATTTAAAAAAAAAAAAGCAAACACCTCACTCAGGGGGGAGTACTGTAGGGATATTGGTAACACGGAACGTACCTTCTACACTAGCTACACTCACGCTACACTACTAACGCTTTTGCTCATCTAGATAATACGGTTACACCCAGTCTTCTACAGCACAGTTTTCGCGCCAAGTTTCCAGAGACGACGAGTCGTTACACGCGTACATCTCAACTGTATTCGAGAGTGATATTATATAATCATAGAAAAGTATATCTCGTCTCCTGACTAACCTTCCGCTGCACACAACCCTACAGAGTTCGTGCGTGTGGCGACATCTGTGAGCCTTGCGGCGTACCACCATCTATTACCCACCGGACCGCCATGCCTCCTGGTTCTGCCCTCTGCTGCTGTCAGCCGATCGACCATGCAGCGCGAGTGCGTCAGGTGCAAGAAATCGGTTGCAACGGAGTCTGTTGTGTGCGAGTGCACCAGACTCTTCCATCCTGGTTGCGTTAAGGCGTATTTTCATTACAAATATGCGGGCCAGTGCTGCAGGGATTTGGCGGTTTCGCTGTTTCCTGAGTTGCGTGGTGACGGTGTCGAGTCGATCATGCCATCGGCTGCCTCATCTCCTGCCCCTCTTACACCGGGGGTTGAGTGCACGGAGCTTTTAGATTTTTTGGTTCCTGCTTGTACCAGCACTCTGCCGAAATCAGTGACTGACGACACTACAAATGCGCTCTTACGCCAGCTGGTTGAGCAGATGAAGTCGTCCGAAGCGCGATTCTCTGCATTTGCTGAGTCGCCCGAGGCGCGATTCTCTGCATTTGCTGAGACGTCCGAGGCGCGATTCTGTGAACTAAACGATAAACTCAACCAGTTAAATTGTTTAGCCAAAAATGTCGACCGCAACACTCAGCGTATAGCTGAGTTGGAGCAGCAGTGTGCTGCTCTCACGAATCAAGTGTGCGGTCTAAAGGGCGAATTAAAGAGCGAACTAAGGAGTGAACTAAAGAGCGAACTGAAAAGTGATCTGAGTGGTTCTCGTCTCGCTCCGCGGTCTCCTTCGTCTCGGGTCTCACGAACTTCCGACATCATTATCTCCGGGTTTCCTTGTTCTCTGACTGGCACATCGATGGACCTTGTTGCCAGCGTTTTTCGTGCGCTTAACATATCTCAGCTGACTTCGGACGTTCTTGAGACTCGTGACGTGGGGGTCGGTGGTGTGTCTGCGGCGCGTAGTGGTGCGACTGGCTCAGTTTCGGCCCCGGATCTTCGAGCCGTCACTGCGGGCGGAGGGCGATCGGTTATCGTTGTGCTTAAGTCACGTGAGATTCGCGACCACATTCTCACCGTTATGCGCCGGAAACGTCAACTCACCGTCGGCGAGGTTTTCTCGAGGGATGTCCCCGGGCATATTTATGTTCTGCGAGCTCCTGCCTACTGATGTTTACAAATTGTTGCGCCGGACTCGAGTCGAAGCCAAGCGACTATCTTACAAGCATGTATGGTGCAGGGACGGCCAGATTTTTGTCCGTAGGGACCTTGGTCAGTCTCCAATTCTGATCACTACCGAGGCCGATTTGGCGGGGCTTGAGTGACCTGCAGTCGATGCTGGCCGTGTTCAGTCTGCTTCGCGCGATTGTCTTGCGATCGCTCACTTCAACGCTATCTCCCTTCCTGCTCATCTCAAGTCAATTTAGGCCTTTTTATCGTTTAAATTTTTTCATATTGTTGCGCTCGTCCGCGCGGTCGTCACACTCACTCACGCACTCACTCGCGAACGCGGCGCGCAATCCCGTTTCCGGGAATAATCACTCTCAGTTGGAAGAGAACTCGTTTAATATGTGGTCTCAGAGAATACAGAGATAGCTCGAAATACGTCTGTCTGGCTCAAAGGCCCGGCGGATAATCTGAATGGCGACTGTTAGTAAACAACGTCGTTCGGCGCGTCGTCAAGCGCGTCGTCAGGCACGTCGTCAGGCAGCGCTTCGCAGCTGCCTACCGGGCTTCTACCGGGCGTCTCGGCACGGGCGCAACACTGACCCCCTCTTCTTAGATTGTCGTCCCGACAATCTGGAGGGCAGCGCCCAGACGAGCTCGGCTCCCAGGACACCAAGCCGGCGCTCCTTGTCCTAACCCGAGCTGCTCCTGCGGGTTGTCGGACTGCCTCCTCTTGGTCCCTCGCCGTACACCAGGACCTCTTCCCGTGGTCGATCCTCTGGGGAGAGCTGGCCAGGCTCCCCCATGCCGACTCCAGGGAGAGCCGTCCTCTACACCTCGTCCTCGAGCTCCGGTCTTCCGAAGCCGACGTCCGCTTCTACGACAGTTGCCCCGTCGCTCCTCCTCGAAATCTTCGGACAAGGGGGGGGGGAAACTTCCCATGGACCCTGCGCCCCGCAGGGCTCCCCAAGTCCCCGCCTGGCATTTGCCCTATGGCCCACGGGAAAACCATGGGCGCAACAATATTATCACAATTTCCGAGACCTGGCTTCACTCACATATTTCGGACGATCTAATGCGTATCTCTGGCTATTATTTGTTGCGTGTGGACAGAGAGGGCAGGGAGGGAGGTGGAGTTGCTTGTTACGTTCACGAATCGTTGCAGGCTCGCGTTCTGGCGTCGTCGCCTTCCGCCTTCTCGAATGCACCGGAATATCTCATTCTTGATATCCGTTATGGCACGTGCGAGCCTCTCTTATTCACCACTATGTACCGCAGACCAAAGGGAAGAAATTTTAGTAATTATATCGATGCACTTGCTACATTTATACATAGTTACAAAAATATTATTATTACTGGCGACTTGAATTGTAACCTCCTCGCGTCATCATATGAATCTAATAACCTTAGGAGCATTGTTTCACAATTGTCGCTCAATATCGTCGATTCACAACCGACTTTTCATACCAGCTCCTCAGACTCATGGTTAGACGTTTTTATAGTCGACAACCTCGATAAAGTTCTATCTAACCGTAAGTCCGATGCCCCCTTCATCAATGGTCATGATCTCATCGAGCTTGCCTATTCTGTCAGGGCTCCGTCCTTCGCGGATCGTACTTTGGTACGTCGCTGCTATAAGAGATTCGATAATCAAAGGTTCGTTGAGACTCTTACCTCCAAGCTCCTTTTATCTTTCCTGCGCGATTTTGGTCCGACGAGCCCGGGCGAGTCGGAGATTGATGACATCCTGAGCACCATTACTAACGACATCACTGCTAGTTTGGATCTACATGCTCCTATTCATTCTTTTCGTGTGACTCGTCCGTCGGCGCCTTGGCTTACGGTTGAACTTATACGCCGAATTCGGCATCGTAACCGTCTCTTCAGTGCGGCGCGCAGATCCGGCAATATTCTCGATTTCCATATTTACAGGCTCTTTAGGAATCAACTCACACTTGATTTGCGAGGAGCCAGAGAGCAGTTTCACATGAACAGATTGAGCACAGTTTCCGATCCGTCCAAGATATGGCGTCAACTGGCCAACCTTGGTTTAGTTGAATCGCCTCTTTCCTCACCTCTCAACTTCTTTTCACGCGATCTTTTGAATGCTTATTATTCCTCTGTCTCTAATCGTTTTCCTTCTTGTACTCAATCTCAATTCTCCAATATCATTCTATCCATTGTGCCTGACAAACCACATTTTACTTTTACCGAAATATCTTATGATAACCTATGCTCCCTAATAGTTTCATCATCTTGCTGTTTCTTTTGCCTCGGGTTACGATCGATTGCCACTGTTTGCTATCGCCTTGGCCTTGCCTCATATGGGTAACCTCCTGACCACCTTTTTTAACTGTTGCCTCAATCTGAGTTATTTTCCATCACTATGGAAACGCGCTATTGTGCGCCCTCTCTCTAAGGTCAAATCACCTACCTCTGCTTCTGAAACGAGACCCATTGCTAACTTGTGCGAACTCTCGAAGCTGTTCGAAAAAATCTTGCACCGCCAAATCATTGACTTTGTCAATGCGCACCATATTCTTGACGACCGTCATCGGGCTATCGCAAGGGTTACTCTACCCAGTCCGCCCTTCTAAGATTATTCCACGATATTAAGAACGGCGTTGACGCGGGTGAGGTATTGATTCTTGTCCTCTTCGATTTCAGTAAAGCCTTCGACACGGTCTCTCATCCTTTACTTCTAACTAAACTGGGGAAACTCGGGTTTTCAGATCTTGCCCTAAAATTAATTTTTTCGTACCTCACCGGTTGCTATCAAGCGGTTGCTGATCTGGTGGATGGATTCTCTGACTGGCTATCTGTCGCCTCTGGTGTTTCTCAGGGATCAGTACTGGGACCGCTCCTCTTTTCCCTATTTATCAACGACATCGGTGCTTCCCTAAGATTTACTCAACGCTTGATTTTTGCTGACGACACGCAAATTTACCGTAGGTGTCTCTTTAGTCAGCTGAATGTTGCCTTGCAGTTGGTGGCCCACGATGTTGGCGTCATCTCTGAATATGCGGCCACAAATGGACTGTCTCTCAATCTAAATAAATCCAAGGTCCTAATACTCGGCAGCAAGCGTTACGTTGACCAAATTAATCTTAATGACTTACCTCTCATCTCTGTTAGTGGTACCTCTATTCCGTTTGTCACCTAGGCACGGAATCTAGGTGTCATCATGAGCTCCGATCTATCTTGGGACAGCCACGTCGCCCATATTTCTAGGAGGGTGCACTTCACGCTGCACAAGCTTAAGTATCATAAAAACTCCCTATCATTCCAACTGCACGTAAAACTTGTGTCTGCATTAATATGGCCTTTGTTGGACTACTGTTCTCTCGTTTACAACGATGTCACAGATGAGCTTAATACTAAACTGCAAAGGCTCATCAATTGCGCGATTAGGTTTATCTTCAATTTGAGACGTGATGAACATATTACTCCTTACCGTCATCGACTCGGGTGGCTGACTGTGAGTAATAGACGTCTTTACTTCCTCGGTATTGAGATGTACAAGATATCTAATGGTATGTCTCCTAGCTATCTCTCTGAAATTTTTGTCAAGGCTGATCTCTCGATTAGACAATCATCACGGTTAGCGCTTCCGCATGCTTTTCAAATACCCATCCACAGAACTGAGACTTATCACAGGTCCTTCCACCTTGCGGGCATTTACTTATGGAATTCGCTTCCTATCGAGGTTGTGTTGTCGTCGTCTGCCAATGAATTTAAGCAAAAGCTCTATGACTATCTCTTCTCACTTGAGCTCAGTTCCAATTGAGGTTCTACCTTGGGGCTTTCTACCGTTAAGTAGGATGCAGTGTAAGTGCGTGATCATGTTTAGTATAACGTAGACTACGTGTGTTCTAGTCATTGTATATAAATTGTTGCTACGTCAAAATCTATACTAGTTTTAAGTTATGATGTCATAATTCAGTTACTAGTTTTGTTTTTGGAGAGAGCGTAACGACTGAATTCCGTTGATTCACAATTCTTAGCATTATTTCACACAATCTACATTTATTCAACGAAATTCAGTTATGTGATGCATTGCCATCATATCAATTATGTACATTCCGACACGTTTCTTTAGATTTATTTAGTTTTATATTGGTGAGGCAGTGGCTAAAGAGAGACGATTTATTACTTTTCGTTTTTTAGTCATTATTATCTTTATCGTTTCCACTTCT
>JASTWR010002546.1:0-16250 GCA_030770355.1 Harpagoxenus sublaevis
TTTTTTCAAGGTAAATATATTACTTCGATTTTTTCAAGGTACACCACGCGTGCTTGGCGACTTTTTTTTACCTTTTTGTAAAAGGTAATTTTGTACGGATATCACCTCTTTTTGTTATAGATACATCAAAACGCCATAATGCCTATCGACATCGACATTTATGTCTGATAAAATCAAATGTAAATATTTTTTGTATTATAACTTACAAGAATTATATCTGAGAGTTTGACATCCTTAAATGTGCAGTGTCGTTTGTATAAATTTATATAAATCATTAAAAAAATTAAGACATAAAATATGAATATATTAGGCAAAGTCAAATTTGTCGAGAGCACATTATGCAGTGTTTGCTATAAATAAATTTTGTCGAAATAAAAACAGATTTGATACAGAATTTGACATGTACGATGCTATTGGCAGAATGTCATAGTAGATAATATATGTATAGTAAAGTTTGTTAACAAACTAAGGCAATTAATAATTTATAATACAAACTACACTGCACATTTAATTAAGGATGTCACTGTCAAATATAATTTTTGTGTTATAATACAAAAAATATTTAGATTTAATTATACACATATATTTGATAGTCATTATTAGAGAAAAAGAGAGAGAGGGGGGAGAGGGGGAAGGGAGAAAGAGAGAGAGAGAAAGAGAGAGAGAGAGAACGCGAGCGGGGAACGCGAACGGGGAACGCGAGCGGGGAACGCGAGCGGGAAACGCGAGCGGGAAACGCGAGCGGGGAACGCGAGCGGTGAACGCGAGCGGGAAACGCGAGCGGGGGACGCGAGCGAGACGGCGAGAAAGAGCAATACGTACGATAGATATAACCTCGCCATCCTCGCTCAGGGTGTATCCCAGGAACCAGCCATCCACAAGGCGCGAGCTCTATCACTCTCGCACTCATGTACTCCGTTCGGAGTGTTCGGACGCGACGACGCGGACGGAATATTTCTCGACGACGCGGACGTCTGAAGCGGCCAATTATATGTACGAGTTTGACTCGCGAGTCCGGCTCGGCGAGCTTGATTCGCGAACCGGACTCGATCGTTTTTCACCACACACACACACACACACACGCACGCACGCACGCACGCACGCACGCACGCACGCACGCACGCACGCACGCACGCACGCACGCACGCACGCACGCACGCACGCACGCACGCACGCACGCACGCACGCACGCACGCACGCACGCACGCACGCACGCACGCACGCACGCACGCACGCACGCACGCACGCACGCACGCACGCACGCACGCACGCACGCACGCACGCACGCACGCACGCACGCACGCACGCACGCACGCACGCACGCACGCACGCACGCACGCACGCACGCACGCACGCACGCACGCACGCACGCACGCACGCACGCACGCACGCACGCACGCACGCACGCACGCACGCACGCACGCACGCACGCACGCACGCACGCACGCACGCACGCACGCACGCACGCACGCACGCACGCACGCACGCACGCACGCACGCACGCACGCACGCACGCACGCACGCACGCACGCACGCACGCACGCACGCACGCACGCACGCACGCACGCACGCACGCACGCACGCACGCACGCACGCACGCACGCACGCACGCACGCACGCACGCACGCACGCACGCACGCACGCACGCACGCACGCACGCACGCACGCACGCACGCACGCACGCACGCACGCACGCACGCACGCACGCACGCACGCACGCACGCACGCACGCACGCACGCACGCACGCACGCACGCACGCACGCACGCACGCACGCACGCACGCACGCACGCACGCACACACTCCCGATAGTCTCGATTCTATAAACGTTGATCACGTTGATCTAATCTCGACGACGCGACGCGGACGTCTAAAGCAGCCCATAACATGTACGAGTTTGATTCGCGAGCCGGACTCAAACGTTTTTCACCACACACACACTCCCGAATAGTCCCGAAATTTGGCTCGTCGGACGCCGAGCCCGTCTCGTAACATCTCACCACGAACGAGTGGAAACCGAGCCGAGCCGGACTCGCGAGTCTCGCGACGTGTATGGGCCACTTTACGGTTATGTTTACTTCTGTCACCTCACATGTGATCGATCGATCGAACTAACGCATCTCTACGCGTAGAGACTAGAGCGCCGCATAACGGCAAGGGTATGAACGCCACAAGAAAATCAGACCCCCCCAGCAGAGCCGCCGCGCGCCGTGGCGAACACAGCAACAGTAATACGTCGACGTTTCTTAATTGTAAATTTTCAGCTTTGAGTTTTGCATCGCAATATCTCCGCTCGTAGAACACGTAGCGGAAAAATAAAAACACTTTTCTTATATAAATTTGGTCCAAGCTTTACGATAAGCCTAGTTAGAACTTGATCCGTTCACTGGTTATCGAGATCTAAAAATCTCGGGTACTCGCAACTCGTCGCGTCGCGTATATAGAGCCACGGCTGTCTCGCTCCGCGCGTACTTGGCGCGAGACACTACCGTGTCTCTTGATAGTAATAATACAAAGAATAAAAACAAACCTTAATGTCAAACACAGTCGTTCAGGAGCAGATATTGACTCACGAAAGGCTGTCTTCTAAGATAATATTGGGAAATATTGCATGATAAAAACCATGCAATTTTCTATTTTCAAATAATGGTGCAACCCAATAACGTTTTTTGATATATTTTCTTTTCTGTATTTTTTCCAACTCATTTATTACTGCCACACAAACCATTAGACGTTTTTTATTCTTCCCTCTTCTTATTATTTAAAAAAATTTCCTTTGCCATTCGTAATATTTTTGATTAAATGACATTTTTTGAACGAGTATATTAGTTAATCTAAACTCAACGGAACGCACCTGATTACTGCGCAATTCCAGTGCACTCAGCACTGTTTAAACGCTGCGCCGTTTTGACGCTAGCGTCATCCAGCGTCAAGCGTCAAGTGAAAATGCACCCTAAGGGCTAAGTTTTGATATTCACTGCCACTGGGCAGTGAAGTGATGCATAGACACTGCCAGTACTGAAAGTCTATATAAATTGTTAATTAATACGTTTTTAAGAAAGCATATTAATATATAAATTCTATTAAATTTTATATGTACTTTTGCTACTGTTTGATTATTATTATTTTTACATATTTATAATAACAATTTTTCACTAACAAAAAGCAATGCTATCTTATCGATAATTCTCGCGTCTCTGTTTTGATTAGTTCGCTCGGTTAATCAATAGATGATGATGGTTGCGTCCCGAAATCTCTAATTAATATTCAGAATAATTTACTTAAATTTATATCGTAACCTAGACACAGATGGCTAATAAATAAATAAATTAATGAGCGATAATAAATTCGCTTGTTAAGGAAACTAGGCATTAAATTGAAAAAAAATGATGGGCAGAATTAGCGTAAGGAAATTAAAGTAACGAGTAAACGCGAGATTTATATGACACTCGATAAACAAGACATAACATATCAATTTCCTGGAAAGCTATCTGTTTCTTTTTGAACGGAAGGTTGCAGCCACTTTGAATAATGCTGACCTGTTTTACATAAGAAATTCCTGGAAAACAGTGTTACGGTCTGTTTGAATAATTAGTCATTATCAGACTATCGTAATTGCTACCGTACAAAATTACTTTTTACAAAAAGGTAAAAAAAAGACGTCAAGCACGCGTGGTGTACCTTGAAAAAATCGAAGTAGTTATCTTTGTACCTCGAAAAAATCCAAGTAATATCTTTATCTTTAAAAAACCAAAGTAATATATTTACCTTGAAAAAATCGAAGTAATATATTTACCTTGAAAAAATCGAAGTAGTTAGCTTTGTACCTCGAAAAAATCCAAGTAATATCTTTACCTTAAAAAAAACCAAAGTAATATATTTACCTTGAAAAAATCGAAGTAATATATTTATTACAAAAAAAAGAAATGATCTTTAAATTATGCGCCAATTAAATATATATTATATCAAAAAATAACTATTGTTCTTTTAAAAAATGTATTCCCATTAAAGTGAAAAAATTAATATAAAATGTGAAAAATTTTAGTGAAAAAAACTTGGCGCTGCTAAACATAATAATATATATTAATGAAACAATTTCTATAAATGGAAAAAGTACTTTAAATTAATGTGTGAAAGTCTCTACATTCACATTGTAATTATTAATTTAATATTTTAAATCACTTATTTATTGCTTTCAAATATTTTAATATTTGGCAGCGCCGTTTTTTTCACTAAAATTTTTCACATTTTATATTAATTTTTTCACTTTAATGGGAATACATTTTTTAAAAAAACAATAGTTATTTTTCGATAAAATATATATTTGATTGGCGCATAATTTAAAGATACCATTTCCTTTTTTTGTAATAAATATATTACTTCAATTTTTTCAAGGTAAATATATTACTTTGGTTTTTTTAAAGATAAAGATATTACTTGGATTTTTTCGAGGTACAAAGATAACTACTTCGATTTTTTCAAGGTAAATATATTACTTCGATTTTTTCAAGGTAAATATATTACTTTGGTTTTTTAAAGGTAAAATATTACTTGGATTTTTTCGAGGTACAAAGATAACTACTTCGATTTTTTCAAGGTACACCACGCGTGCTTGGCGTCTTTTTTTTACCTTTTTGTAAAAGGTAATTTTGTACGGATATCACCCCTTTTTGTTATAGATACATCAAACGCCATAATGTCTATCGACATCGACATTTATGTCTGATAAAATCAAATGTAAATATTTTTGTATTATAACACAAGAATTATATCTGAGAGTTTGACATCCTTAAATGTGCAATGTAGTTTGTATAAATTTATAAATCATTAAAAAAATTAAGACATAAAATATGAATATATTGGGCAAAGTCAAATTTATCGAGAGCACATTATGCAGTGTTTGCTATAAATAAATTTTGTCGAAAGAAAAACAGATTTGATACAGAATTTGGCATGTACGATGCTATTGGCAGAATGTCATAGTAGATAATATATGTATAGTAAAGTTTGTTAACAAAATAAGGCAATTAATAATTTATAATACAAACTACACTGCACATTTAATTAAAGATGTCACTGTCAGATATAATTTTTGTGTTATATACAAAAAATATTTAGATTTAATTTTATCAGATATATTTGATAGTCATTATTAAAGAAAAGAGAGAGAGAGAGAGAGAGAGAGAGAGAGAGAGAACGCGAGCGGGGAACGCGAGCGTGACCGCGAGAAAGAGCAATACGTACGATAGATATAACCTCGCGACCTTCGCACAGGGTGTATCCCAGGAACCAGCCGTCCGCAAGGCGCGAACTCTGTCACTCCAGCACTGCACTTCGTTCGGAGTGTTCGGACGCGACGACGCGGACGTCTAAAGCAGCCCATAACATGTACGAGTTTGATTCGCGAGTCCGACTCGGCAAGCTTGATTCGCGAACCGGACTCGACCGTTTTTCACCACACACACACACTCCCGAATAGTCTCGATTCTATAAACGTTGATCCCGTTCATCTAATCTCGACGACGCGACGCGGACGTCTAATGCTGGGTTTACATTGATGTTGTAAGGTGTAAGCAGTAAGCTATTGACCAACCACAGTCGATTATTTTTAAATTGTAAAAATCCCATTAGTCAATAGCTTACTGCTTACATCTTACAACCTCTATTGTAGACCCAGCATAAAGCGGCCCATAACATGCGTACGTTTGATTCGCGAGCCGGACTCAAACGTTTTTCACCACACACACACTCCCGAATTGTCCCGAAATTTGGCTCGTCGGACGCCGAGCCCGTCTCGTAAATAATTCATACGATAACTGTCACGACGAACGTTACGATCGTCGTAATGAGCTTACGATCCATCGTAACGCTGCGATCGTGATCGTAAGCAAAAAAGCTGTCGTAAACAATATATGTATGTTAATATATCTAACTATAAACACACTTTTCTTCGCGCGTCATGAAGGCTGACATGTTAGGTTACACTGTTGTAACGCTAGACAAGTGTCACAATCTTCCGAGTTCAAGTTGAGTCAACTCATATAATGAGGTTACGATAGCTGTCGAGCGTTACAATCGTCGTAAGGAACTTAACATTACGATAAATGTAAACGCAGCCTCGCGCACCACTAACGTACACGTCAGTGACGTCACTGCACATAAACATGCTGTCTCTTTCGTTGTCATGGAGACGCTCGAGACTGGTAATATCGCTCTCTCGCTCTCTCTCGCGAACGCGATTTATTTATCGACAAGCAAGAGCCATCTGCAGTCGAAAGTAGTGAAAGTGACGCTGGGTCCATCCAGAGCCATCTGTTGGCGAACAGCCGGGTTAATATATATATATGTCATATGTCCGACGACGTGGACGTTTCTTAAATGAAAATTTTCAGGTCTGGACTTTTGCATCGCAATATATTTTTTCGTAGACCACGTAGGGGAAAAATAAAAATACTTTTATTATATAAATTTGGTCCAAGCTTTCCATTGAGCCTAGTTAGAACTTGATCCGTTCACTAGTTATCGAGATCTCAAAATCTCGAGTACTCTCAACATATACAGGGTGTCCCATTTTAACTTAGACAGCTGAATAACATGAAAAATTGCAATGTAATCAAAAAATGTTTTAGACAAAAGTCGTATGGTTTCAAGGGTCATAAGATGGTGGCAATGATTTGACCTTGGATGGTCGTTCGAAGCTCACGTGAACGTTACCTCCAATTTCTTACATGCAACCCCCTATATTGTAGTATATCGTTTGAAAGGGCATAAAATAAGAAAATTTTTGGCGCTAACCAAAGGTTAATACGTTGACCCGTTCGGGAGATATTTAAGGTCAAAAATTGACTTTTTCCAACTTTGACCTTAAATAACTCCCGAACGGATTAACGTATCGACCTCTGGTTTGCACCAAAATTTTTCTTATTTTATGCCCTTTCAAACGGTATACTGCAATATGGGAGTTTTACTTAAAATTTTTTAGTGTCCCAGGGGGCTCTAACTCAAAAATTTGAAATGGAACTCCCCATATTGTAGTTTACTGTTTGAAAGGGCATAAAATAAGAAAAATTTTGGCGCAAACCAGAGGTCGATACGTTAATCCGTTCGGGAGTTGTTTAAGGTCAAAGTTGGAAAAAGTCAATTTTTGCCCTTAAATAACTCCCGAACGGGTCAACGTATTAACCTCTGGTTAGCGCCAAAAATTTTCTTATTTTATGTCCTTTCAAACGATATACTACAATATAGGGGGTTGCGTGTAAGAAATTGGAGGTAACGTTCACGTGAGCTTCAAACGACCATCCAAGGTCAAATCATTGCCACCATCTTATGTCCCCCTTGAAACCATACGACTTTTGTTTAAAACATTTTTTGATTACATTGCAATTTTTCATGTTGTTCAGCTGTCTAAGTTAAAATGGGACACCCTGTATATAACTCGTCGCGTCGCGTATATAGAGCCACGGCTGTCTCGCTCCGCGCGTACTTGGCGCGAGACACTACCGTGTCTCTTGATTTTACAAGCTGTTCTCGCGGAAAGACTCAGAGGGTGATGAAATTCTGAATAACTTAATCCGGCGGTTATCTCCGAGAACTTCTCTTTGCGAGATTTTTAACAATTTATTTCTTTTTAGTCCTTTCTTTCATGCGTCGAACATAAGATCGAAGATTGATAATACACTGTTAAAAAAGATATGAAGTTTACAACACATTTACGATACCACGGTAAATGAAATTTACAAACTGGGTATCTAAAATAAAAATTCTTGCACTTGTATAGCTAAATTCATACACGAACATGAATTTTTTAATCACTGATATAAAATTTAATACACACAACATTGAATATTAAAAACCTGTTTAAGATTTTTTGGAATACGCAAGGTAATAAATTACTAATAATACATATTTTTGATTGAAAATAAGAACATTTGTATTAAAAAAAAAATGAGCATAGTAATATTGCTGCTCGATACTTTTATTTTCGAAATACCACTCCTTTAATTTTCAACTTTGTATTTGAAATTTTATATACGGTATCTGCATAAAAACTTCCTATTTTTATATTATTTTTAATACAGATATTTTTACAGTGTAGATATTAACGAGATACCGAAGGTGTTACACTGTAAATCGTAATCGATTAAATTAATCAGTCACTAATCATTCTCTAAACAGTCCGTATCTCAAAGCACTCGTGCTTGATAAGCGACACCCGATGGACGTCAATGATATTCCGATAGGACCTGATTTTCGTTCTTGTCAATAGATACTCATCTTAAAGAATTTAATATTTATGTAATGATACTTTTCATATATTTCGTAATATTAAAATATACACTGTCCGGTTCTCCTATTTAATAAAATAATAATTTGATATCGCGTATGTAGTTATAATATATTTACTAATATAATATATTTACTAATATATTATAATATATTTACTAACATTTTATTTCTGGGTGCGTCAGAGTGATAATACCTATATATTCGGGGCAAGAGATTCAACTGAGGATCTGGCTATGTACCAAGAAGGTCCATCGGAGCCTCGTGCTGGCCCATCACACGCGTAAATAAAGGGTTCTTCATACTGCAACTGGGCTCTATCTGTTTTTATCTGTTTAAACTGCATGTTTTATTGCTTAAATTTCTTTATACCGTTTTACATACCTTATAACTTAATTGTTTTATATCTTGACAATTCGTGAGATTGATTGTTTTCTCTTTTCTCAATGATTTTATAGCATACTGAAAAATATTCTACGTAATGTAGATATATGTATAGCTAATTAGGAGCGTTAATTCGTCGCGCGCTCTCGTTCGTAAATAAGAGATCCACACGTAAAGAAGTGCGGTTTTTTTCGTTCCTCCATGCACAATTAAGTAAGATAATTGAGCCGTTATTATTAACTATGTAAACAAAACGTTCTTTAAATATTGCAGAGAAATTTAACCACTCACATTACTCGCGTCCCGGACGGCACTATAATAATAACACTCTCTCTGCGATGTTTAATATGCGTGACGTACCTATAATTAAGAATCAAGTCGTGACTGTATTGCATATTCGGCAAGAAAGAAATTATGAGCAAAGACAATTCTCACGCTTGTCTTTAATATAATTTATCGTATAGTCCTCCGACTTTTCATCAGTCCGTTTTTGCGTTATTCAGATATAAGGTAATAAAAAGAATTTTCTTTGTTACCCTATATCCTTCCATACATATCCCGTCCTTTTTCGAATATACTAACGAGTGTTAGTGGACGATTAAATTGTTTTTCAATTTAATTGTGTGAGAGTAGGTACTCTTTCTAGCTTTAGTTGTGGCTACGTTTAAGGCCGTAAGTAACGGCGCGTGGTTTACTAGAGTGATGATTTGTATTTAAAATTCACGAATAATTTTATTGGACAACCAAGATCCAGTCCCGACCGATTATGGCGTTTCCTTTAATTAATCAAAAAATTTTGTTTATGATTAATCCTACGAGCTGAAGAATGCCCACCGTTTGTGCCTGCGCGAAAAAGGACGTCCTACGTCAATGCACGCAACCGCTATATTTTTTGGTTTCTTATTGTTACTGTATGTTTTCTTTCCTGCAAGACACTCTTTGCAATAAAAGAAAGATTTAACTTAATCGGTCTAATGGTTTTCTTGCAATCCCTCATAATTATTGGACCACTTTTCAGGGCCGAGAAACGGATATGACCCCTTAAATATAAATATTTAAGATTATTTTTGAGTGTCTTTAAGACAGGTGCATCTGGAGTTGTGTAAAGTATAAAAAATAGTATGCAGTGTTTTCGGAGTACAGACAGCTTGGGAGATAGGAGTGATTATCGTGTACTCACTGGAACTCTTTATAATTTGTACATTCGATACATTATATAGCATCTCAGAAATAAAAGAGCACTTTTATCGTTAAAAGAGAGTTAAGAATATGGGCGAAAGACTCTGGGACTTCTGCTATTTAGTTTGTAACTTTGATCAATTTTCTTTTATCTAGACAAACAAAAAATTAAACTTAATTTTGTGTGTAATTAATGCAGAAAGAAAATACAACGTATATATACATTATACACCAAAAAATGTCAAGAAAGTGGGAAATAAAGCAAGTATTAATTAGATATTTAATTCAGTTTATACAATAAAATTTGTTAATTAAATTTATATAATTAATTATTTTTTACTTAATATAATAAAATATTTTATCTGTTTTAATTTTTTATCTTATCTAAAAATAGGAGTCTCTAGGGCTCCATATCGGCTAGTACATAATACCCATACAGTTAAGGCTTGTTGAATAAAAATACAAATGAAGATAAGTACTGCAGAATCAGATTATCGAATTTTCTGTTTCTTCTCATTGTCAGATTATTAGCTCGGTCACCAGTCACCACGTATTAAGTATCTCGTGATTCTCATCCAAGTCGGAGGTTTACCATCGGGAAAGTAAACAAATTCTACCATAAGATACAACGGCACGATTTTTACCGATATGGTTACAACCGTTTCTTATCCATAAAGGCAAATTTCGCGCATTTCTTCTTTTTTTATTGTCCCGTATAGAGCTAAGAAATTGAAGATATAAGGTGGTTCTTGCAGTACTTTGAAGTCACAAAAACAACTATTGTTACTGTTGGGGATCGAGGTTAAGCAGAGAGGATTTTAGAGTAATAAATGAGAATTTATTAAACACCTTAACTATATGTACATGCATGTACGTCGTGTGTAGTCGGTGACGGCTCAAGCCAGAGAGAGCGAGTAACGATATCATCGCACAGTTTTGGCAGCTCTCGCGGTCACGTAATACTCACGTACATACCATAAGTGGGGAAACTTACATGTGTGTGTGTGTTTACTATATGTAGGTTTCTTATATGAATACAGTCAAATGTATACTATATTTCAACACGCCTCCTTACATTTGTACTGTATTCCTTACTCATGGTTTTTTTTTCATACAACATTCAAAATCATTCTAAATTTTTCAAATTTCTCTTTACATAGTGCTTTAGTAAAAATATCCGCAACATTTTTATTTGAATCAATTTTACAAATATCAATCAATTTTTCTTTTACACTCTCATGTACAAAATGATAATGTATTTCAATGTGTTTAGAATTTTTCGTAAAGTTACCATTATTAGCAATATTTATTGCTCCTGAGTTATCTTCATAAATTTTTATAGGTACATTTATATTTATGTCGAATATTTTTACTAATTCTTTTACATATTTTATCTCGCTTACAACCTCAGATAATGCTACATACTCTGCATATGTCGAAGCTTTGGTTACACATTTTTGCTTTCTTGATTTCCAATCAACTACATTTCCATACATTTTTATTACATATCCTGACGTAGATTTTCGATTGACATTATCGCCGGCCCAATCGGCATCAACATAACAATTTATCATATCGCAATTTTCATTCTTTTTGTAATGTAAGTTTAAGTCTTTTGTTAAATACAGATATTTCAAAATTCGCAATGCATATTTCCAATGCGTTTCACTATAACTATTTTGATATCTGCTAAGATAATTAACGCTGTAACTTATATCTGGTCTCGTACTTGAACCAATGTATAACAAAGCACCTATCAAATTTCTATATTTTATACTTGACTCACAGTTTTCAGCCTTTTCAAGTTTCAAGTTTGTCTCCATAGGAGTACTATACAATCTACTGTTTTGAATTTTATATTTATCAGCTAGTGACGCTATATATTTCGTTTGACTTAGAGTGAGTTCATTATTTAGATAGTTATAATTTATATTTATTCCAAGATACTCTTTAATTTTTCCTAAATCTTTCATTTTCAATTTATCTGACAAGAGTTTCTTAATATTTCGTATATTTTCCTTGCTTTTGCTACAAATTAACAAATCATCTACGTAAATCAAAATATAAATTACATCATTCTCTTTTTCCTTTTTGTATAAACAGAGATCTACCTTACTTCTTTTGAAACCTAATTTTGTAATGCACTCATCAAAACACTCATACCAGTCTCTAGGACTTTCTCTCAATCCATACAATGCTTTTGACAATTTGTATACTTTATTTGTTCCGTCTTCGTAACCTTTTGGTTGATAGACATATACCTCCGAATTTATTTTTCCATTTAAAAAGGCTGTTTCTACATCCATTTGTTCAATTTTTAAACCATTTTGACAACAATAAGAAAATAAAATTTTTAATGTTTGATTCTTTGCAACTGGAGCGTATATGTCATCAATTTCAATCAGTTTGTTGGAAGCCCCTTACAATTAGCCTTGCCTTATATCTATCATCTGATTTTCTCGTATATACCCATTTAACGTCTACAACTTTTTTGTTTTTTACTTTATCTACTAATCTCCAAGTTTTATTTTTATTTATGCAATCTATTTCTTGATTCATTGCTTTTTCCCAATTTTTACTATCATCGCTACTCATCGCCTCCTCAAATGTACAAGGCGTATCTATTCTACAATAATTTACATGGATACTCTTAGGATACCTAATCGGACTTTTTCTTTCACGCGTAGATCTACGTGGTACTGTTAACTTTACTTTTTCTACATTACTTTTTTCTTCTTCTTTTTCATCTGCACTTTCAAAAACGCTATCATTCAACTCGTTTTCTGTACTATCATCGCTTTCTATTTCAATTTCATTATCATCAAGATTAATACACTTAATATTCTTTTCAACAAAATCAATGTGTCTTGTAACTATTATTTTATTATTTAGAAGAATTCTATAACCAACATCGCTATAACCTAGCAGAATTCCCATATCAGCTTTCTTATCCCATTTTGAAATTCTTTTTTGTTCTGGCTTTCTTACAAAAACTTTACTGCCATACAAACGTAAATGTTCAACATTTGGTCATTTCCTAAAAAATATTTCATACGGAGTTTTCTTTTCTACAGTATTCGCTAACGTACGATTTTTCAAATAAGTCGCCGCACTAATTATTTCGGGCCAATAACATTTATGTACTTGGGCCTCATCCAATAAACAACGCGCCATGTCCATTATTGTTCTATTAAACCTTTCGGCAGTACCATTTAACTCATGTACAGTCGTGGACAGAAAGGTTGTCCGCTTTGGTTAGGACGAGTTTAGGAACGCACCCAATTTAGAAGTGGATGAGCACCAACGCACACGGCGTGCGCAGTGACTCACTACAAGAGCAGACGAACGAGATGTCAAGCACATTCAATATTTGTATAAATGGTGTCAAATAAATTAAAATATTAAGAGAAATTGTTATTACGTACGGACATGTATATAGCTGGGACATGCAGTATTGCTGCAAACGTGAAGAAGAAGAAGAATGTAAGCAGAGAATGGTAAGAAATCGTCAAAGAATAATTTTATAAACAAAATATAAGCAAGGTTAAGTAGTAATTAGTTAATTATTTCAAAGTTAAGTAAAAAAAGTTAATAGTGATAATAACTTTAAATTTATTTAGCTTAATTAATTTAAAAGGAGTTAATTTTTAACATTAACTAATTATTTTACAAACACAAAGTTAAACTCTTATATTAACTTCTTTCCTAAGTTAACAATTTTCTGTTTATTAAATTTTAATTTTTTTATAATTATCAATACTTATGTAAAAATCACTATGTTTATCTGTATGTAAATTTTTGCAACTATTATTAGTTTTTTATAATTGTAAAGGAAAAAATTTTATTACATTCTATTACACTATTCTATTCACAATTCTATTACAAATAAAATATTAAATTTATTTAATAATTAAATTTATTTGAAAATACACATTGCAAACTTTTCCTATTCAGAGTAATACAATTTTAAAGAATTACAACATTGTAATTTAATATAAATAATGCTATTAAAAATTAATTTTTTTAATTTAACTTAAATTAATTTAATCTTAACGTAGTTTTTAGAACGGAAGAATCCTCACAAAGGTAAATTGGAGCGAGCTGAAGTTTGAGGACTGCACTAACATGCATACGGATAAGTATTATTGAATAAACACAAACAAAACTAATTTAACTCCTCGCTAAGTGCTGAGCAGTAGTTAAATGCGACTGTGATACTTGTAATACAATATCTATTGCATCATGTTATTTGTATAATTGCAGGTAATTGATGACATTTTTCATGTTCTTTGGAACGTTAGTGACACGAAAAAACCTCTTCAAAACCCGGTAAAAATTTTTTTATATAAAAACAAAATATATATAAATATATATTGTATATATATTATATATATATGTATATAATGTATATAAATATATATAAATATATATAAATATATATAATTATATGTCAAATTTGTATATAACAACTGTTACATTTATATATAATTATATATGGGCAAATTTTTCTCATAACCTGACTTTATTTTTTATAAAAAATGCAATGCAAAAATAATCTATTTAATTTAAGATTTTTTTTTTGATTATTTTTTCTGTATATCTAGGTATATTAAGAGAAAAAAAACATGTATGAACAAATGTGATATATAATTATATATATTTATATATATTTATAATGTTTGTATATAAAAAACTTTTTACCGGGAATTTTAAATTAACGAAGGAGATATTCTCGGAACGTATTCTGATCCATGTATTTGCGAACCGTTATTGATAATCTTGTCCCTACATATCTTCTTATTGCATCAGTAAGACACTGTAATATAATATACATGATATTATATATTCTCATTGATATATATATATATATACAGGGTGTCCCAAAAAGCTCGGACACCGTTTCACTGACAAATTCTGTGGGACATTCTAAGAAGAAAATTCTTATGCGAAAATGTTAAGGCTATAATAGTTTTTGAATTATAAGCATTTAGAGTTAGCGAATCAGACCGCCTAAAGTTGGCGCGCTCAGGTGTGGTACATCGCATAGCAAGTAAAGGTGCTCTTGTGCATTGACTCAGTTTTTAGATATTGACATAATTCAAACGACAAGAAAATTACTTTGAAGCTTTGTCTTATTTATCTGTGATTGTTCAATTTGCTGTATATAAAGATTAATGCAAGCATTATGGAATATCAATAAATACGTATGCACAGCGAACTGTCAAGTTTGTCAAATGAAGTGTGTCACAAGGTAGCCCACCTTCACTTGCTATGCGATGTATCACACCTGAGCGCGCCAACTTTAGGCGGTCTGATTCGCTAACTCTAAATTCTTATAATTCAAAAACTATTACAGCCTCAACATTTTCGCATAAGAATTTTCTTCTTAGAATGTCCCACAGAATTTGTCAGTGAAACGGTGTCCGAGCTTTTTGGGACACCCTGTATATCAATGAGAATATATTATATATCTCACAATTGATATACAGGGTGTCCCGAAATTCGCGAATCAAAATACCATAGCAATAAAGTTCTCGGAAAAATAAATTTAAAACGTATTTGCCACTTTTCGTTCCGAGCAGTAGTTTCTGAGATAAAAGGTTTAAACGTGGCCAATTACAGATTACGATTAAACGGAAACCTGTCCGTGAGTCGCGCATTAATAGTGTTAGTGACCGCGCACTTCACGCTCTACAGGCATTAGACAAAAGATTGTTTGCGTGACGTCCGTATAATACCGCGTGTTGCGTGTAATATTTGTTGCGAATTAGATGATGCTGTTAATAAACAACGTGTGTTTAAGCATAAATTTATTTTATTCATTACGTAATGAATAAGATAAATTTATAATTCATCATAATTATATCGCTACTAATTTGTGTATCACAATATCAATAAGAAATATGAATAAGAGTTAAATAATTGCAATCAAGTGACATACATACGAATCAGTATTTCTTTACAATAATTCTAATCTTTTTAATTTTATACATCTATTCCTTCATTCTCTTTAGTCTTTAATTATATCGAAACATTTATTTGATTATTTCTTCTTATCATTTATTCATTCATCCTCTCAAAAATGTACCGGTTATACATTATTACTTACGTGATATTACTACTCATACATACATATTACTATACTTACGTGCATACTGATTTATAACTATGCGAATTTTAAGGGAAAGTAATTCCATTTGTCATTACAGCTAGTGACTTACTTTTGAATTAATTGATTGAATTTTGGCCCAATTATTGTACTAAAAATTTAAACAACAATTGTTAATTGAAAAGTCATAAATTACAAAATTTAATTTTCAATTAAAGGGATATTACATTATTAAAATATAAAAGATTACACGGTAGTATTAGATTTTAAAAGTAGTAACTCTTAGTTTACTTAGT
>JASTWR010002547.1:0-16243 GCA_030770355.1 Harpagoxenus sublaevis
CAAGGAATTAATTCTTTAAGTTCTTCACTTGTTAACAGTTTTAATAAAGCTATGTCGTCAATTTTATTTGCTGAAATAAGTAAAAATGAAAAAAAATTAAAATTAAAATGATATAATAGATTAGCTTACAGCTGTATCTTACTAAAGTACTTTGGAACATAACTAAATATAATTATATTTATTGAAAATATAAATTATTTCATATAATTAATTTATTTAATAATATTAATTTATTTAATTTTACTTTTCTTATAAGCAATTTATATTGATTATTGATGGATTCGGTGATCGAATTTCTATAATTATAATAATAAAATATTAAAGAAGAAAAACATGAAATAGCATACAGTAAGATCATTTTTTTATATTACCTTGCTTCAATATTTTTAAGCATAAAATAATGAAACAAATTATTTGATGTAGGAAAAACATATCTGCTTTGAAAAAAGTAATGCCGGGATTACGATAAACTTTGTGACAGGACGCGATGGGACGTGGCGTGATGTTCATCGTAATCCCAGCATAACAGTCTTCTATTTTAATACGTAAAAGAAATGCAATGAATAATGCCGAGGTTACGATGAACATAACGTGACGGGACGCGACAGGACATTTAAGTGTTCCGTTAGTGAAGTTTATCGTAATCCCGCCACAATAACCTTGCTTGCAAAAGATATTACGTTAGACATAGAAAAAATATTATAATTGTACATTACTTACCGACAAACGTTGATAGTAATTGAGGTAAGCCGCATGCTTCTAATAATGAAGCAATATCGTTCGAGGTACTCATTTCTTGTTTGGGACCGACACGATCAGTAACAATGAAACGAAATACCGAAATGATGCGCGACTTATATCCGTGAGTGTGCGATCGTACACAAACGTCGACCAGCCCTGTCAAAAACTCTCAAACACTTCACGTTCGCACTTCTTCTTCTTTGCTTAATGCGGCTTTCATGTTTCACCGTTCACGTTTGCTCCTGGCAAGGCAAGCAACGAAAGCAGATCGGTTTATCGGTCGTTCTTGCCGCACAGCCATGGGTCGCGTTCAAGTCGGACGAAACAACTAGATGAACTAGAGCCTGCTCGCCGAACGATGGAACGTGATTGGTTCTTACTTACAGATCTAACCAATCACATTCAACCGCTCGGCGAGCTACCAGAAGAAGAAGAAGAAGAACCGCTCGGCGAGTAGGCTAGCTGCTTCGTCCGGCTTGAACATGACGGCCATTGTCTCCGACAGTCCCGTGTCCTGTTTTGGCTCGAACAAAAACAAACTTACGACGGACGCGTATTGAACTCGTTTTTTTATTGTTGTCATGTCGTACACGCGTATAGAAACACATACATGACGCACTATAATTCCGAATATTCCGATAATATATATATGTTAATAAAAATCTTACATTTTTTGAATTAAATTTAACAAATGGTTATTCCAAGCAATAAATTAATTGTAAATAATAACAATCTTATTTAAATCAAACATATTTTATATTATTTTTATGCAAAGAAATGTTTTATTTCATTGAGTAATATTTAGTGTGATCAAAGAAAATAGTTATTTCATCGAAACATATTGCTTCAAACAATCGTGTTTTTTCCGTTAAACAATATGATTTAATGCATTAAAACTACAAAATTTGTATTCAACAAAATAATGTTTGGTTTAAAGTAATATTGTTTCCATGAAATAAATATAATCCAAACAAATAAAAATAATGAATGTAAAGAAATATTTCTCTCTGTGTAAATACGATATTATTTTGCGTAATTGTTAACGATCTTAGTTGGCGTTACGATTTGCGATAATATCCGACGTTATTATTTGTAATAGGATCTCGCGCTATTAGTTGTAATTATTCGATATTATTGTTTACGATCGTATCTCGCGATCTTCCGTTCGCGTTATTATTTGCGATCTTTCTTCGCGTTATTATTTGCGATAGTCTTCCGCGTTACTGTTTATATTGTCTCTTCAGTATCTTGTGTTTCTCGCTGCCGCGTATTTGTTTTGCGCCATTATTCACGTTCGATATTCTCGAGTGTTAGAGTCGCGTCCGAATACTATCTTGCGTTCTTTGTGTTATTTCCAATATTCTTGTGTTATTATTCGCGACATTATTTAGAATTATTATTAGCGATCTTAATGGCGATAATTATTAATTGCGATGAACGATATTATGTTTGCGTTGTTTGCTGCCGCGTATTAGTTTTGCGTTGTTATCCGCGTTTGGTATTTTGTACTAGATTCGCGTCCTGATATTATTCAGTGGTGCTGTTTGAGTCGGGATATTACTTTGCGTTACCCTGGTTTATTCGTTGCGCTATTTCGACTACCGTTTGCGTTATCCGGAATCTTTCTCGCGTTATTGTTAAGTTACAAAATATTTTGCTGAATTGCGTGCTCTATTGCGCCCGGTAATTGCGTAGCGCGTGCGACGAGCTCACGCCGAAACGGCGTAAAAACCACTGACGACAGAACAGAACCACGTAGACCGGAGTTGAATCTCCGAGTCTAATTAATAGCGATTTATTGTAATCCCAGCGTTATTATCCGTTTTTTTGGCAAGTGATAACCTCGCACAATTAAGGGTTTGCGCTCTGTTTGGCGCACGCAGACCTTATACTTGATCGTCGACATTTGTGACTTTATTGTTTATAATATTTACCGGATTACGTTTTAATTGCGAGAGATATCGCAAAAGTTATTTAGATCTCATTGTTTAGTTTCTTTATTCCGTAACGATTCCGAGAACCTTATAATTCAGTCAATCCGTACCTTAATAAATCCCAATATATTTTCCGTCTGATTCTACGCTACTCGTGTCGCGCATTATTCGCGTTTTGAGCTTGTTCCAATTTATATTTGCGTTTGTATCACTCCGCTTCATTATTCACCGTTCCCTTCCTTTAGTTTTTGTAAACGAACTTGATTACAGTTCGATAGGCGGGGGCAATTGCCTCATTCAACTTTGTTATTATTCCACGGATCAACTTAATTATTATTATTAAAATTACTATTATTAAACAACTGTTCCACCATTTCCATTACCCGATCTTAGCAATAAACGATCAACTATTTTTATTATATTATACTGTGTGGCGAATTATTTAGCCGTTATTCCATCGTCCTCTTGCACTGCCCTGCCTTGCCCTGCCCCTCTACCGTTAGGTTGAGCTGGTCGGCCTTCGCACGAATGATTACGTTCACGCTTTTGTGAGTCCTTAATTGCGTTTTGGCAAATTTGGTGAATTGAAGCATTTGAACTGTCGGGATAAATCCTTAGCTAATTGTTGTATTTAGTGGACGCGATTTGCCGCTTCTGGCGCCCAATAGTTTGTTTTGCGAGTCAAAGATTTCGTGCGAGGGACCCATTCGAGAGGCCTGACACCTGATTCTCTACCATCCCCTTTTGATCCGGCTTGCGCTCGCGCGCAAAAAGCCGTGACAATATATATATATATATTATATATATATTATATACTTACTTCTATTCCATAAGTTGTAGTGTGAATATTATAGTCTAAACAAGCTAGAGAAGCTGCATATGACTTTTTAATAAGAGAATTATGTAATAGATGAAAAATTTGATCAAAAAAGAAATTTTGTGTTAAATATATTTTTCCTTATCTCCACAAAAAGCAGCAAGTTTTGTAAGAGGGATTTGAAGATTTTGCATAGATGTAATTCCAAAATTACTTATCGTTTCCGAAGTTTTATTTGGTACCGTTTCTGCCAGGAGCAGCAGATTGAACAGAAGCGCACGAAGAACGCGATGGAACCGCGTTCCACATTCTCGGCGTAATCTGGTCCAATCCGGGCGCAGTGCCAGTCATAATCGAAATTCTTCTCATCTCTGTGGGTGATATGGGACCCTAGAGCGAGGTCTTATTCACCGCGTGAACTGGTTCCACAGCGACGCCCTCGCCGAGATCTTCAAGATTTTCCCTGTCAGTTATAGAGCATCTCTCGCCGTGCCTACGAGATTATCAGCCTCATAGCTACGGAACGCCGAACTCTGCTCTATGAGATTACTTATCATGTCCCGCAGCCTCTGAGAAATCTGCTCAGGGAAAGGCTGATGTGCGTTTGGATCATTTGCATTGCATTTACAGTGTCAGTCTCACTGGTCGCCACGGCTCTTATCATCGCCACACAGACCCCCTCGCCCTCATCGATTACAACCGCATTACGCGATTGAATCTTTTGGCAGAAGCTTCTAACCATCTTTAGAAAACCATTTTTAGAAAAAAACTAACTCACCTAATTTCTCACACAAATCATCTATAATTAACAATTCACCGTGATTATTGTTTCGGCGAAGATGTTATTTAATTTTTCCCTGAATAATTTATATTTACAGATTTGCTTTTTCAAATGATTCATGCATTGTTCGATAAAGGAAATGGGACAGTTGGCTTCATACACAATAATTTTAGAATCGATATGATCAAAAATATTTTTCAATTGTGCTGTCAACAACGCAAATAAAAAATTAATAAAACTTATCTTGCAGATGTTGATTCATAAAGATAACACTTTTGACCACGGTGGCTGTAGCTTCAACACGAGCCATGAAACTGACTTTTTTCACTGACCATCTGGCTTTAACACGCTTGACATTGACAGCGCTGTTGGCCATCAACAGATGAGCCCTAGCTTCATGAACCCCGAGACCAAGCTTGGTCCGGTACTCTACCAGGCAATACTCACAGCGAAAACTTTCTTGGATGTCCTGCTCAGCCCTGGCTCCAATAGTAGTTCGCAAGGAGCCAGCTACGATCCTGTCAGGGTCCTCCGCACCATCGGTGCTATTCACGCGCCTTGCATGCAGTATCCGGGCCATCCGAGAGCCCGGAAGTTTACGAATTTCTTTGCTTATCTTTTAATTCATCAAAATATATATTGAATTAAAAGTGGAAACATTTTTTCTTTAATACCTCGATTACTTGCATCAGTCGCGATTCTAAAAAATTGTGTCGGTTTTTCACTAAATATACTCTTTTCTAATTTTACAGATGGAAATAGAAGGTGTAAATTAATGTTGCTTCTATTTTCTTAATACATTCTGAGACGGAGTGTAGAGTCAGTATATCTTTTACGATAGCCGTAGTCTTGGTTCTCGCTGTTGATTGTTTAGCAGTAACTTTAAAATCAGGATATATTAAGGCATTTAACTTTGTGGTGCAATCTAAAGAAGCGAATGATTGATGATGTTTTACTACTTTGTAAGCCGTTGTTAATTCGGCCAACGCAATCAAGATATTTTCACTATCGTTTGTATCGTTATTGAAATTGAAGGAGAGATTATTTTATCCCTTTGTCATAAATAATTAGATTTATGCATGTCTTTTATTGCATATTTGTCACGTAATCTCACGTAATTATAATCACTTATAAGCCTTGAGAGATAGAGAGAGAGAGAGAGAGAGAGAGAGAGAGAGAGAGAGAGAGAGATTGATTGATTGATTGATTTGTTTATTATGCCCGAGCATAGGCTAAAGGGCAAAGATACAATAATAGCAAAGTATACAATATAATATAAAATAGTAGCAAAAGATAAGTAATAGCAAAATATACAGCAAAGTTAAGAAATGGAGAGAGTTAAGTAGCAGAAAATATCATGATATGCAGCTTAAGAATAATAGTTAACGAAGTATATACAGTATCTAAATTGGATTAAGTTAAAGTAGGCAATATTGATATACAGCGACTGCAGATTAATGTAACATACAGCTAAGTTACATACATATTGCAATTCCAAAGTAACACTAACAACTAATAATTTCGTTGAAAAGTGAAAATTATCTGAAATACTGCTGAAAAATTATAAATCAACGAAATTCAGTTATTGTGCTCTTTCAAACAAAAGAACAAGTATAACCACGTAAACTAGACCTATGTAGAACTTACTTAAGCATAAAACGATTATAATGTTGAACATAAAGTGAAGAAGCTTATAAATCATTAAATATTTCATCGTGGTAAAAAAAAGAGGCTCGCATGTGCATATGTAGAACTTTCATTAAACCAAAGCGATTGTCACGTTAAACGTAAAGTGAAAAAGCATGTAAATCATTTACATATAGTGGTGAATAAGAGAGGCATGCAAGTGCCGTCGCAAATGTCAGAGTCAACAAGATCGTCGGAAATATATAAGTAAAGCCAGGTCATAGAAGCAGAAGGAACACAGCCAGCATCAGCCGAGGGTCATTGAAGCCCCGCTAAATCAGTCTCAGAAGTAATCAATATGGGAGGCTGACCATGTGCCTTGCGGACAAAAATCATTCCGTTCTTACACCATACATGTTTGAAAGATAACTGCCTAGCCTTTACTCGAGTCTGGCGCAACAATTTGTAAATATCTGTAGGAAGCAGTTCGTTTATATAAATTTGGCCGGGACGATCTTTAGAGAAAACATCAAGGACAGTCAGTCGACGTTTACGGCGCATAGCAGAATATAGTCTGAAAATATAGTCTCGAATCTGTTGCGACTTAAGTACAACAATTATAGATCGCTGTCTGTCAGCAGTGATAGCACGATCAGAGGCAGAAACAGTGCTAGGCGCCACACCACGCATGGCAGACATCGCAGACGCATCGCTCACCCCCACGTCACGAGTCTCGAGAACGTCGGAAGTCAGCTGAGGTACACCAAGCTCGCGAAAAACACTGGTGACAAGCACTTCGGACGTGTCGGTAAGAAAACATGGAACGCCGGAGATTATTATTTCCGAAGTTCGCGAGACCCGCGACGTAGCCGACGACTCACAATTACTATGTTGAGAGCTAAATAACGCGCCGCGAGCCTCCAACGCAGCAATCCTCTCGCCGAGATTAGATACAACCTCCTGCATTTGGTCCAATTTTCGCGCAAAATTAGCGTTGACAGATTCCTGATGCTTGATGAAGTCAGATATCCTCTTGTCGGACCCGTCGAACCTGGCTTTAATTTTTCTGTTATATTCATCAAGCCTGGCAGTGAATCTCTTTTCAGATTCGTCGAGTCTGGATAAAATCAGCTGAAGAAGTGTGTAGGTTGTCTGCGAGGTAGAAGCCATATCAGTAGCAGAGAGCAGAACCAGAAAGCAGCGGCCCCGTAGGTAACTGTTGGTGGTTTGTCACGAAGCGCAAGAGAAAGCAGGAGCATGCGCAGCAAAGGTCCACAGCAATCCAGAGATAAGGCGAAAGTGAGATTAAAGTTAGAATAACTTTACACGAAGATATCCGGCACAGCGATTGAAAGGACAGAATGATGAAATATGTTACGTGAAAAGCAACGAAAACTTGCCCAAACCTGCAACAAAACAGCCCGAAGGCAGTTTACGGCAGCGACAATACTCAAAGAAAGCCGGAGCAAAGAAACACGGCAACATGCGGTACTCACCAGAGAAAGAGAGAGCGCAAGAGAGAGAGGGAGAGCGCGAGAGAGAGAGAGATTGATTGATTGATTGATTGATTAATCTCATTTATTATACGCTCTGGGACAAGTCCCCTAAAGCGTTAAGACATTCTTACATGAGTACACAAAGAAATCGAAGTACAACATATATGAAAATACAATAAGAGAAAAAAAAAAGAAAAATTCAGAGAAAAATAAGGATAAAGATAAGAAAAGATGAGCATATGAAGCAATAATATAGCGTAACAATTATATCCTCCGCACGCAGGAATTATAATCAATTATGAGTCTGCAGCGATTGCAGTAGCAAGTGCTCATAAAATTTTCGCTTAAACTCACACGCAGAAGAAGAATTACGGATGTCTAGTGGTAAATCATTCCACAGTTCAGCAGCTAAAGAGCAAAAGGAGCGCTTAAAAAATTCCGTGCGGCACAACGGAAGGTTAAGAGTGCCACCCAGGGCCCTAGTATCACGCGAGGTTATATCGCGTTTGAACACGAAATTACTAAAAATGACATGAGGTTTCCCCCTCTGTAAGATGGAGAAGGTCAGGTTCCCCACGAAGTACAGACGTCGGAAGCAAATTCTTAGCCAGCCAAGTCTGGCCAAATAGGGAGTTTTATGTTCGTCCCATTTAACCTGGAAAATGAAGCGGACACATTTGTTGAAAGCTCTCTGCAAACGTAGGTCTTGCTCTCCGGTGATGTCGGTTTGTACCGAGCAACAGTAGTCGAACAAAGGAAAAATAAGAGCCGTGACAAGCCTAATACGCAGGGAGATTGGTCGGAAGTGTCTGCCGAGCTTTAGCTGGTAGAGCGCCGAATTTACTCGAGAGATAGTCTTCGTCGTCTGCTCAGTCCAGGAAAGTGTACAGGTGATGGTGAGGCCCAGATATTCTACCGCATCCGAGAAAGAAATATTTGTACCATCCACAATGATACTGGGTAAGGCATCCATCTTCAGGCCGCTAACATACCGCAGCGTCCCCATGATCATCGCCTTTGTTTTCCTGGGGTTAATCGTTAGTTTATTGTCCGTTGCCCACTTCACCACCCTACAAATGTCCTCGTTGAGAAGTGAAATAGCCTTGGAGAGCAATCCAGGTTCGATGTGGAGATAAATCAGGCGGTCGTCAGCATAAAAATTATATTTGCAGTGCTTCAACACGATGCCAAAGTTGATCAAGTAAAGTGTGAAGAGTATGGGTCCCAATACAGAACCCTGCGGCACTCCCCGATGTACCGATCTGGCAGATGATAGCTTTCCAGTGGAAGGATCACAAACAGCCTGCTTCCTATCCGTAAGGTACGAACAAAGCCATCGCAAGGCAGAGCAAGAGAAGCCCAAATCTCTGAGCTTGTTGATCAAGAGACGATGGCTGACATTATCAAACGCCTTTGTAAAATCAAAAAATACAGCAATAGTAATCATTCTCTTGTCTGCGGCCAACCTAATGTCATCCAGGACTCTGATCAGAGCCGTCTGCGTAGAGAAATCTTTCCTGTAGGCTGACTGAAAGGGATCCAGAATGTCACGATCCTCAAAAAAGTTCACGATTTGATCAGCCGCGATGCGTTCCATGGCCTTAGAAACTGCACACAGAATAGAAATAGGCCTGTAATCGTTAGGCTCTGTAGGGCTCTTCACTTTGGGAATTGGACAGATAGTGGCGCACTTCCAGACATCGGGAAAAACACCGTAGTTCAGGCAGAAGTTGAAAATATGAGTTAAAGCTGGTAGAATACTAGGTAACGCCTTCATAATCAAACTGCGGGGTAGTTCGTCTATACCCACTGCATCCGATCGACTCCTACGCAAAGCCTTAAAAATGTCATTGGGTTCTATCTGTTTCCAATAGAATTTAGTGTCCTCATATGCCTCTTCGCCCAAGTAGAAAGCCGCGCTAGTTTCAAAATCAGAGTTACCCGTGAAATGATTGTTTAACTCATCAATGTCGAAAACGAGTTTGTCAGTTACTGTTCTGGATCTCAGAAAGCCAAAATGTCTAAGTTTCTTCCAAATAAGATTAGGCTCACTAATGTCTTGAAACGTCTAGTGAAAATATTCGGCCTTGGCCCTCCGCACCTCGAGCTGGACCAGATTTCTCAGATGCCTAAAATGGTCATAATTAGCATCAGTTCTATATTTCTTCCAGACTCTCCTCGATTTGTCCCTAATCTTCATCAGAGACTTGATTTCAGGCGTGAGCCAGGGCGCAGGTAAATGTTTAGAGAGAGAGAGAGAGAGAGAGAGAGAGAGAGAGAGAGAGAGAGAGAGAGAGATTGATTGATCGATTGATTGATTTTGTTTATTATGCCCAAACATCAGCTAAAGGGCAAAGATACATAATAGCTAGACATAGAATACTAGAAAAGCTCTCAGAAGAAAAGCAGATTAACAATACTGCAATATGACACTTTACTTAAAACTAATCTTAAACCTAAAAGAAAATTATTATTAAGAAAAAGCAGGAACAGAAAAGAAAACTTAATGTAAAGCTTAAAAACTAATTGATATTTCGCAACGCAACTTAAACTAAGATAATTATGTGTAAACGCAACAAACTAGACACACGACTAGACGATGGTAACATTGCACCAATATAATGCACACAAGAAGGCCAAGAGCGTCAGCCAGTTTCAGATGCAAGCAAAAATAAGTGAAGAAGGTTTTTAAAAGATGCGATAGAAGATGCAGAGGTTATACTAGTAGGAAGAGTGTGCCAAAAACGAATTGAGGAAAGACGAAAGGAGTGCATAACGTGGCAGTTCTACAAGTCGGAATATGAAAAGTTTGTGATGAAGCACCAAGACGGTCAGAACTCCTGAGCGATGGGTCAGGAAAAGTGAAAAGCTCACTAAGGTAAGAAGGAGATTGTAGGAAAAGGATACGATACATCTGACACCCAAGAAAATACAGCCTTCTATTTTCAACAGAGAGCCAGCCCAAGCGACGTCTGTACGGAGTAATATGCTCATCTCGTCGCAAGTTATAAATAAACCTAATACAACAATTCACGAGTCTCTGTAGTTTGGTGTTGAGTTCATCGCTCAGGCCATGATAAACGAGACAGCAATAATCTAAATGAGGTAGAACTAATGCTGTCACAAGCTTAATTCTAAGCTCAGTAGAGAGTGAGTTTTTATTGAACTTAAGCTTGTATAACGCCCAGTGGACCTTTTGCGAAACAAGCGAAATGTGTTTCCTCCAAGAGAGGGTAGATGTGAACATAACTCCTAAATTCCTAACCTCACTTACAAAAGAAATAGGCACTCGGTTTACAGTAATAGGTGGTAGAAGACATATGCTTGACTACCATAAATAATCGCCTTTGATTTGGCAGGATTCAGTTTAAGGCCATTAGACTCAGCATAATTAAAAATAGCGTTCGCATCCTTAGAAATAAACTCTAATCCGCAAAGAATGTCAGCCGGTGAGCAAGATAGATAAATCTGAATGTCGTCAGCAAACAACATGTGTGATGCATGCGACAATACTCCGCCAATATCATTGATAAAAAGAGAGAATAAAAGTGGGCCAAGCACGGAACCCTGGGGGACGCCAGACGACGTAGACAGCCATTCGGAAAGCTTGCCAGTATCATCAACTACTGCCTGAGAACGACCAGTCAGATATGAAAAAATCCATGTAAGGACGGCGTCAGAGAAACCGATCATCTTAAGCTTAGTGAGCAGACGAAGATGTGGAACAGTATCGAATGCCTTGCTAAAATCAAAGAGAATCATGATTGTAACAAGTCTTTTGTCAATTCCCTCTTTGATGTCATCACAAATGCGAAGCAGTGCTGACTGAGTGTTGTGACATGGTCGATACGCAGATTGTCTTGGATTTAAAAAGTCATGCTCAATTAAGTAGTCAGTAATCAGTGAGGCAATAATCCTTTCAAGAACTTTAGAAAGCTCAGGTAGATTGGCTATCGGTCTCGTATCTGACGGAGAAGCTGGAATGCGAATTTTCGAAAGAGGACGGATAAGCGCTTGCTTCCACTGAGTCGGAAATGACGAAGTCTCTAATAAGCGGTTGAATAAGGAAGTTAGATACGATGAAATTATAGGCCAAGCTATACGTAAAATATAGAGCGGAATTCCATCAGAACCTGATGCATACGAATGAAGCGGTCTCACGGAAATGAGCTTAAAAATCATACAAGGCGTAATGGCGGAGAAAACAAATTCTGGACACTGAGATGGCCAAGTAACCAGTGAAATAGCAGAGATGAAGTTAGCGTATGAGCAAGGCAACTGAGCGTTAGAAACAGAAACATAAAATGAATTTAATTGATCAGGCATAAAGAAGCGTAGAGGAGAAGTCAAGGATGATTTTACAAGACCTAACCGAGCGAGTTCTTTCCAAAGTTTAGCAGGATCCATGGATATTTCTGAGAGAATTGAATTGAAACTCACTCTTGGCACGCCTTATATCGATATTAAGCCGGTTACGAAAAAGTCTGTAGGTGGCATAACCAAGTAAACTATTGGAACGTTTTGCTTGCTTATATAGATGATTCCGAGTACGAAGCTGGGTTTTAAGTTCAACCGTAAGCCACTGCGCAGGGGGCTTCTTGATAGCGAATACACGCTCAGGAGCAAACACATCCAGCGAACTAAGTAAAGTGTCAGACAACACCGCACAAAGCCTATCAACTCCAGGAACATTAGCCCGGTCATCAAGTCCGACACAACTACCATCAGTGATAGCCCGAATACACGCAAGAGAATCAGTACTCTCCATGATGGACTGAAGATAATCTCGAAACTCATCAGCATCAATGGTTCTATAACAACGCCTTCGGATGTTACGCTCAGTCGCTACGTTCACACCGAGTGACAGCGACAATTCGATGAGATCGTGACCCGCAATAAACGGGCTCTCCGATTTAACAAACGTTAGGACGTTATCACCGTCGTCCACCGCAAAAATATCCAGCCACGAGTCGGAAGTAGCTGTGTGATGTGTAGCGCCAGAGCGCACAATATGCAATGATAAGCCTGACACTAAGCTCACGTAGATAATTCGCTTCAAAATTAGTCGAAAGAAGGTCGCAGTTAAGGTCTCCACCTATGATTATGTTTTTATAAAGATGTGAAACACTCATGAGTGTTTCCACGAATTCATGTAAAAGGAGACCTTTAGGTCTTCTGTACACAGACGCATTGTTAGGTAGGCGGATTGCTATAATTAGATATTCCGGGGAGTTGATGTCAACTCCCGCAGAAGAGGCAATAACTTCGACCCTCAATGACTCGTGAACAAAGCAGGCAACTCCTCCGCCTCGTCTACCTACTCGATCATTACGAATTAGAAAATAGCCATCTAAGGCGACCAGAGCATCAGAAACATCAGAGTGTAGCCATGTTTCGGATACCGAAATGACGTGATATAAGTTGGCAGCAAAACGTATTCTAATTAAGTCAATATGCCCCCGAAGGGAATTAGCGTTGAACTGAGCTACACGAAATTGAGTAGACGAGACGGATTCACAATGTGTAACCAAAGTCGAGGACATGTCGGACAATGACCGGTCGGATCGTGCACGTCAAACGAGCTTATCGAGATCGGCGCTAGAATTAATTTGAATCACAGGCTTACCGTCTGAGTGCCTGACACGAATGCGACCTCCCCTCACCCAGACATGCATATAAGATTTTTCTTTAGCAATACGCTGAGTTTGCTGAAGCAGTTCGTATCTATCTTTGGGGAGAAAAAGAGAGAGAGGGGAGGAAAGACTCATTGACATACACGCTCCGACCAAAACCACCGTCGCAAATCTCACCCTGCTTGAGCACGCGACGCTCTCGCTTTTTCGAAATAATAATATCGCAAACCGCACTTGAGGCTAGGGTGACGATATATGAGTTAGAGGAGGAGACCGACAAGGGTCGGTCATGAGACGCTACCGGCGAAGGCTTGCGAGCTACAACGTCAAGAATATGACAGGACAAATCAGGGACACCAAGGGTCGAAATTACATTGCGAACGCACTCCAGGGGGGAAATAGACATTTGAGCCGGTACACCCGAAATAATAAGCATATTTTCAGTCCTCTCAGTCGAAGACCACGGGACTGAAAGAGAACTTCGCCGATCACGACCCGAATCACGAACCTCATTCGCAAGAGCAACACACTTTTGCTCTAAGCTAGTAATACGTTGACTATTATGATCGACATCGTTCGCAATAGAAGTCAACTGATCAAGCTTAACGTTGAACTCACTATTAATACGCTGCTGAGCCTCGACAAAAGCTGAAAGTTCACTATTAGTTCGCAGTTGAGCCTCAACAAACGCAGAAAGTTCACTATTTGTCTGCTGCTGAGCTTTAATTGAAGCAGAAAGTTCACTATTTGTCCGCTGCTGGATATCAACAAAGTCGGAAAATTTTTTATCCGACGTCTTCAACTGCTCAATCAATTGACGTAAAAGCTCACTGGTTGAGACATCGCTCCGAGACTTGATCTGAGATTGCGGTTGCGGCTGAGTAACAGTGATCGCAGGAGTAGCCACATCAGCAGAATCTAAAGACGGTTTAACAATTTCCACGGCTGGTGTTGGGGACAATGAAGCGGCCAACGCCTTACAACAATGGTCCGCGTATTTGGTCGTGGAGTACGGCTTGACACAATCGCGATGAAAAGTCTTCTTACACTCACACTCAACCGAAGCAGTCGCAATCGTCTTTCTACACTTAATGCATTTATTGCACGCACGCTCCATAAGCAATTCGTTGACCGCAGCAAAGAGCAGAACCAGAACAGTAGTACAGCGGTCCGATGGTAACAGATGGTAGCCCGTCTCGAAACCCACAGATGTCACCACATGCACGAATCGGATGGTAACTTATTCGCAAATCAGGTGTGAGAGATAGCGGCGTGCAGAGAAGAGAAAATCAGGAGCATGCGCAAGATTCACAATTATCGAGATCTGATCAAGCAAAGTGAGGTTAGGATTAGAAGCAAATTTTTACTCCGAAATTGCCGGAACAGCAGTCGCAAGACAGGAAAGATAATTTATCTATCCTGACAAGCAACGAAAGACCTGCTTGAACCTGCAACAAAATAGCCCGAAGGCAATTTACGGCAGAGACAAAGATTACCGAAAGTCAGAGCAGGCAAACAGAGCAGCACGCAGTACTCACCAGAGAGAGAGAGAGAGAGAGAGAGAGAGAGAGAGAGAGAGAGAGAGAGAGAGAGAGAGACTACGTTTGTCAGAGCTGTATTGATATCATGTTAGTGCAATGCTGGTAATACTGCTCGGCAAGTCGCAGCGTAGTTCTTTTATGTGCATTCACCGTAGATTTAATTGTTGATTGGTTCATCATTTTCTCATTCATCTCGACTGCATCAGGACTGATCAGACGCATTACCATCAACAGCGGCAACTGGCGCCGTTTAAAATTCGTTTAAGCTGAAATTTTTTTTTAAAAATTAGATAGGGAAAGTATTTTTGAAACATTAATATTTTATTACACTTATACCTGATTGGAACGTTTACATGTAAATTTAAATTGCGCGTCTGCGTCAAACTTTCGAAACATTGTTGAAATTTTTCTATTAGCCTACTAATTCATTGACTTCGTTTTGTTCATTATTTTCTGCTACTTTTATTAATTTTTTCGTCTGCAACAAAAATACAAATTTAATATTATAAAAATATGTGTAATATTTTATTACAAAAATAATTTTAAAAATAATTTAAAAATATTAATAACAGAAATATTCATATACCTACTTTTCAATCTTTTCCACTAAATTTTTCAACCTCATTTTTTCCAGTTTTCTTTGTCTTTTGTAATCTGTTTTAATTTCTTTGTTACTTTCAGTCCCACGTTGATTAAATCTGTAATGCTCAAATTATTTAATGATCCATCTGATCCATTGTCTATCTGCAACACAAATAATAATATAGAATATATAGATAGTTATACATAATTTGAAAAATGGAATTGAGCTCCTAAGAGGAAGATAAATTTTGTATCCGAACGAACGAAAATCAACAACGGCACGATCCAACGAAAACAGACTTAACGGATTCGCGTTAGAATTTAAAAATTGAAGTAAAATTAATTATTAATAAATTCCAAAATTTTTTTTAAATTTCGCGGACATTGTCGCCAAACGTCCAAAAAATAACGTATAATAATAAAATTTTTTAAAAATAAGATTACAAAGATTTCATGCTAAGCTAATGATTGAATGTTAACTTTCTACTCATGAAATTTACAACTGCGTTTTACTGTAATCGCGAAATTCCGAGAAAATTAGGTCCGAGATTCTGGAGTTATATTGTTAGGAGCATTATCGTGTGTCAGTTACAAGTCAAAAGTCGCGAAACAAAATGCCTGGTTTAAAATTTAGGAAATTAATTTAGTTTCTAAAATGGTTCTAAATTTATTTCCTAAATTTATTTCCGCGGTAATATTTGTGACATTTTATAAAGCATTTCGAAGTTTCTCACAATCATGAACTTCACGCCTGGTTTTCTCGTTATTATGACGATGAAATGCAACACTTTCAGTTTTGAGGTTTTGTCCGCTCAAACGGGGCATTGGTCCCCCTGTGCGCCGGTATTAGCATTATCGAAACGAGCCTTGAAGCATTCGAAAATTGAGGGTTTAAGCTTTAAAAGCGATTATTTTTCACAAAGAACGTATAACTTAGAATTTGGGAATTTCGAGATTGCTCGCTCGCGGTGTACACATTCCGACTATAATTTTTTACCATGCAATTATAGTCATTTTATCATTGATTTTTTTATCAGTGAACAAGCTTCGGCAACAAATTTGTAACAATTACTTTTAAACCGGCAGCAAAAG
>JASTWR010002549.1:0-16174 GCA_030770355.1 Harpagoxenus sublaevis
CACCCAAAGAGGATCAGAGAGAGTGGAAGCTGGCCCGTGTCTAGCCGTGTCCGCGATTCGCGCTATCTAGCAGTTCGGAGACGCACTACGTGCTAATCCTCTCTCTCTTACAAAGCTTTGCTCTCTCACTCTCTCTCACTCTGCAAGATAACCTCTACTTTAACCGTTGCGCTTTGTCGTTGGCAGCAAGTTGGGAGAAAATTTTATTGTAATAAATAAAAAAAATGACCCTGCGGTGCTACGTCGAAAATTGCAAAAAAAATAATAAAGTCAACAAAGATGTATCCTTTTTCCAACAGCCGACAAATCCTGAATTGTAAGTATGAAATATATACTTGAATAAGTTGTGATTAAACATCGACACCACTTAACGTCATTTTTTATTTTATGTCATGAATTAAAATAGATATTTCTGTTTTAAGTTTAAAAAGAAGTTTTTGGAAATTATTTAATTATTAGAATTGTTATTGATTTTGAACCAATGAATTATGATTCTATAGTATTGTATGATATATACTGGAATTGTCTAATAAAAAATTGATTTACAGGCGAAAGAAATGGCAGGAATTTGCTGGTGTGCAAGGGGATCCTCCAAATCATCTCCGTATTTGTTCGGATCATTTTGAGTCACAATATATCAGGAAAAAGTACCCAAGGCCGCTGCTTGTTCGTGGAGCGATACCTACAATTAAACCTCATCGCAAGTCTCCATCACCACCAGTTATCAAATGTCACAAGGACAAAGTGGAGATTTATCGATCGGCCCTTGAAGGTAATTTAAGTAGAAAATATTTATTTTCAAAGTCCATTAACGATCTTGGAGTTTTCTTAAATGATTAACAATTAGCTTATAACCCAGAAACACGTTGCCGTCAATTTATTGACAATTTGTCATTGAGGCCCAAAATTTTCAATGCCTCAGGCAAAAATTATTTTCTGGAAAGCTCCTGCTTACTTTTCTCCACAATAAAACTTATATTTTATAGGAGATTGTTTCCATCCATCGAAGAGAGTGGTTTTAGATATACGAAAAGCAACTGTAGAACAACCAGCAACAATTAACATTGAAACCAACGATAACATCAAGATTGTGCTATCAGGTAAAAAAATATAATGGTAAAAAGTGAAAAAGGGATGTTGAATTTCCTATCAGCTGTCTTAATTCCGATAATTGTACATAGAATCTTATTCACTGATTTCCACATTCCGATAATTGTACATAGAATGTCATCCATTGATTTCTACATTAATGAGTTTCGTTTATATTTTACAAATAGAGTCTAAACCAAAGCAAATAAATAAAAAAATGAAAAAATTTACTGCACTCGTTAGAATATAGAGTTTTTGAGAGTTATAATTCGTTATAAGAGGTTCAAATTCTATATTTTCATATTTTACTCTATTTTTATATTCTATATAATATTTATATTTCTTATTACATACGATGATATATAAAGTCGATTCATTATTTTGTAATACGTCGTATTGTTAAAATATATATAAATAACAATATATATATATATATAACTCAATGTTATTATTATTTAAATGATTTAATTTCCCTTTTTTTATTTCATTAATAATTTTACTAAGCCCCCTATTCTGTAACTCTTAACGATAACGACACTGTCGTTAAGAATTACAGAATAGGGGCCTAAATCTCAAGATTTGAATTTTCGCGTTATTGAAGAGTGGGGGGATTTAGGATGGCCTCTGAGCTGGTAGATGGCTCTGAAACTCGAACACGCTATTTTATTATGACAGCTTCCACTCTCTCTGATCCTCTTTGGGCTGCAGGACAGAAGCGCTGAGCCGCTGAGCAGGATACCTCAATAAGGCTAAGCGGCGCTGCAATCGAAACCGCTACCAAACGAGCGACTGCTTAGCTAGCGGAGGTTCGGCAAAACACACCCATTACCTACTTTGGTACTGTGCAACTAATATTATGGCTCTCGGATCCATAATATTTTTAATGGGGGCATTCAAGAGCGCAACCGCTCACTGAGCGCTCAGTGAGCTCTTGCATCTGATAAGCGTAAATTTTTAGATCTAAAGGAATATCCCAATCAGATGCAAGAGCTCACTGAGCGCTCAGTGAGCAGTTGCGGATATTCCTTTAGATCTAAAAATTTACGCCTATCAGATGCAAGAGCTCACTGAGCGCTCAGTGAGCGGTTGCGCTCCTGAATGCCCCTATTGTTCTGATAGTCACATAACCTTCAAGCTACTGTTGACATTTTGCATAGTTGGTAACGTTCAACCTGGCCGCAACCCTGGTGTAACTCTGATGTAACCTAGGTCTGTTCGTTTTCGCTGCACTTCTGAACTAGTGCAATAAGTTAGAATGAGACAAATATATTTTCTTTCATTCTAACTTATTGCACTAGTTCAGAGTGCAGCGAAAACGAACAGACCTACTGGTTCGGTGGAAACAGGCAAGTCAACTCAACTCTGACCCGACTCTAACCCGATTCTGACCCGGTTCGAACCCTTGGTGGAAACTTAGGGTGCTTTCCAATTGTTTAACACATCCTAACACAAACATACACAGGAAGGCACAAAGTGTAGCGATGTGCACGACTCAATTGGAACAAAATGTGTACTAATGTGTACGCTGTGCACGGTTTTGGGTAGGGTTATTCATTATTGTGATACAAGATAATTCGAATTACTTATTACTTCAATGATATTCTTGATATTTTCGTTGATTTGTAGTTTTTTCGCCTTTTTGAATAAAAAAAAAGAAAAAGAAATGCGCGGCCACTCATTTATAGTCGCCGTGGCTAGTAACTATTTCATTGTCACTAGAGAACACAAGCTTGCACATCCGACTAGTAGCTTTCGGGCGAGTACGGATGTGTAACGTTGTGTCGACGATTACGGCAATTGGAACACAACTTGTGTCGCCGTGTGCACGAAAGTGTCTAGGGATATTGCAATTGGAAAGCACCCTTAGTCTATGGCCTAGTTTACACCGACCGTTTGATACGCGTACCAAGTACAATGGGGAGCAGAAATGAGTTCCGAGCTCGGTGCAGAGCGGTGTAGATGAGCGCGCTATCTCTAGGTGGGTTACCGACCTACTTACAGCCACGGTCGATAAAAGGTTCAAATGCATAACCGCGAACGCGTAAAAATGGTCAGTCACGCGTATTGCTCGCACGTGCATTTGATGAAAAGAAACATTTTTAATACAATTTGATACACACAATTAATATTTATTACATAAAATATAACAATCATAAGTGATTATGTAATTATAATTATATTATGCATCTGTAACTATATTATTCCACCGACTAAGTATGTGTTTACTGGAATAATATAATTACAGATAATATGATAATTATAATTACAACATAATTCCCTATAATTATTCTATTGTTTATGTAATGCATATGTATTACGTATGTATACGTATGTAATACACATATATAATACATATGTATATAAAAAATTGTTTTTCAATTCTTTATAATTTTTACGATGTCGCATTATTTTCAGTATCTTATTTATAAGTGAATGTGTGTGTGAAATATTAAAATTAAATTAAGTAAATTAAGGATTAATCGGATACGAAATCTATTTTGTAATATTTTATGAATTTATAGATTCTTTTTTTCTTATAAAAAAATATTTCAATTTTAGGAAATAGATAATTACATTTTGTAAAAAGCAAAAATGGATGAAAATCGCATTATAAACTTAATGTTGAAATTAGAAGAATCTATAAATTCATAAAATATTACAAAATAGATTTCGTATCCGATTAATCCTTAATTTACTTAATTTAATTTTAATATTTCACACACACACACACACACATTCACTTATAAATAAAATACTAAAAATTATGCGACATCGTAAAAATTATAAAGAATTGAAAAACAATTTTTTATATACATATGTATTATATATGTGCATTACATACGTATACATATGTAATACATATGCATTACATAAACAATAGAATAATTATAGGGAATTATGTTGTAATTATAATTATCATATTATCCGTAATTATATGTATTATTCCAGTAAACACATACTTAGTCGGTGGAATAATATAGTTACAGATGCATAATATAATTATAATTACATAATCACCTATGATTGTTATATTTTATGTAATAAATATTAATTGTGTGTATCAAATTGTATTAAAAATGTTTCTTTTCATCAAATGCACGCGCGAGCAATACGCGTGACTGACCATTTTTACGCGTTCGCGGTTCTGCATTTGAACCTTTTGTCGACCGTGGCTGTAAGTAGGTCGGTAACCCACCTAGAGATAGCGCGCTCATCTACACCGCTCTGCACCGAGCTCGGAACTCATTTCTGCTCCCCATTGTACTATATCCGTATCAAATCCGTATCAAATCTCGGTTTACACCGGGATAACCCGAGATTTAATACGGATTTGATACAAATATAGTACTTGGTACGCGTATCAAACGGTCCGGTGTAAACTAGGCCTATGCTGCTTTCAACATTCAGCATTATGTCCATACAACATGTAGCATAATAACCTAAACAGATAAAATAATACGGTAATATTATGCATTTTAAATTACAAATATGTTATGCGTAATGATACAATTCGCATTACATATTTCCTTTGTAAAGTTCTAAAATAATATAACTTTACGTATGTATGTACATACATACCAAGAATCAAGCAACAATTAGCGCCAATTAGCGCTAATAATAAATCCATTTTGGGAAAGTGAACGTTTTTTGATGCTTTTAGCAGCACTTTCCACATTCTCAGCTGATTGGATGACTCACAAACCATGGTGAAACTGTCCAGAAATCGCACATGTGTAAACTTAATTTTCTGATGAAATAATTATTTCCTAAACGTTTAAAACATTACAGACGTGTTTCCCTAATGATTTCACGTTAATTTAAAAAAAAAATTTTTTTAAAATTATGTCTGCTAACTATAGACTCAATTTATTTTTATTAATTATAAATAAACTATTATTTTGTAAACTATGAAACTATATTCCTAAATTTGCCCAAACGATTCCCAAACTATTATAATAATCAATAATAAGAAATACCAAATTTGTCTGCTAAATATATGGAACTGTAATTTCAAGGTCGAAGTAACCTTTCGCACATGCGCACACATGCGGTTGGATCCAAGACGGCGGACGACGAGTATATCACTTTTATAGAGCCTTAAGGGTCGGCAGGAGACCCAGGCAAACTCCGAATTGATATTGAAGACCTCGCGTGGTGGCAACGCGAAACTCCGGTTTCAGTGTCACCAACGTTGAAAAACTAATTTCAGGTTCCATGTAGTGGTGTATGTCCGTACACGTACACACACCACTAAATTGCTTACGCGGACGCACGGATTCAGCAATACGGCCCGAAAATGCTTTCTGGCCGTCCGTAGCAGAAGGCAGTAACGTACCAAGGCTAACAAGCACCCGCTTTTTATAAATTACATATATTCTTATGCACACATGTGCGTGAATACAATAAATTGATTTGCTTTGATTGCTATCAGTGTCTCTTACAATTTAGTCAAATATTAGCCTTTAACATTGAACTGTTTTTTTGTAAAAAATAAAAATAAAAATTTCGAAAATAATTTATATCTTTTGATCGGCTTGACCGATTTTGATGAAATTTTAATATGTTGTAGATATCATTGAAACACATTTGTGGAAAATTCGGGAAAGATTTCTGATGACAGAAAGATTGATAAAAAGAATAAATTAATGTTCTTGATTTTTTTCAGTCCCGATATCTTTCTTGTACATTTACGAAAAAAATTTTCTAGAATCTTGGAGCAGTTTCCTATCGGACATAATTTTTTGGAAGCAATAAAATAGGTAGGTAGTACTTTTAAAAAATACAGTATTTTTTTCATATTTTTAAAATATGATATATGCTTTTGGTACGATTACCATATATTTTATGTAGAATTTTGGGATAGTATTCTACAAAAAGTAATTTTTACGAACCAGTAAAATGTGTGAAAAGTACTTTTAAAAAACAAAATCTTTTTTTTTCAAAATTATCACAGCTTTTTGGTACTATCGCCATATTTTTGTTTAGAATCTTGGAATGGAATTCTACAACAAGTAATTTTCCGGAATCAATTAAATAAATAGATGCAGGTACTAAAAAAATAATGAAATAAAGTAAATTGAAATAATTATAAAAGAATAAACTATAATCGTATTAAATCTAATGTTTTTAATGAAGTACACATACACATACACGTATACATACACTCAAAATAATGGAGTACACATACACATTCGTTCACATAATCACTCTCATACTATTATTTACAGTTATATTCATATGGATGAACTAATCTTTATCACTATCTTCATTGATAGTAGGCGTGATGCCGTCTGTTTTAAATATATTTAAATATTAAATATATAATATATTAAATAAAATAAATAAAAAAATAAAAATAAAAAATAAAATAAAATAAACAAATATTAAATATATACATACTAAATATATTTAAAACAGCCGGCATCACGCCTATTATCAATAAAGATAGTGATAAAGATTAGTCCATCCATATAAATATACAAACTATAAATAGTGTAAATAATAGTATGAGAGTGATTATGTGAACGAATGTGTATGTATACTTCATTATTTTGAGTGTGTGTACGTGTATGTGTATGTGTACTTCATTAATAAACATTTGATTTAATACGATTAAAGTTTATTCTTTTATAATTATTTCAATATACTTTATTTTATTATTTTTTTAGTACCTGCACCTATTTATTTAATCGATTCCAGAAAATTACTTGTAGGATTCCATTCCAAGATTTTAAACAAAAATATGGTGATGGTACCAAAAAACTTATAATTTTGAAAAAAATATTTTGTTTTTTTAAAGTACCTTTTACCCATTTTATTGGTTCAAAAAAAGTACTTGTAAAATACCGTCTCAAAAGTCTAATTACATTATAAAACATTACATAACAAAATAAATATGGCAATGGTACAAAAAGCATCATAAATTTAAAAAATAAAAAAAATCTTATTTTTTTAAACTTTTGCCTACCTATTTTATTGGCTCGAAAAAATTACTTGTAGAATACTGTCTCAAAATTCTACATAAAATATATGGCGACCGCACCAAAAGCATCATATTTAAAAAAAAAGAAGAATACTTTATTTTTTAAAAGTACCGCCTACCCATTTTATTGCTTCCAAAAAATTATGTCCGATAAGAAACTGCTCCAAGATTCTAGAAAAATTTGTTCATAATTGTACAAGAAAGATATCGGGACTGAAAAAAATCGAGAACATTTATTTATTTTTTTATCAATGTTTCTGTCATCATAAACCTTTCCCGAATTTTCCAAAAATGTGTCTCAATAATATCTACAACATATTAAAATTTCAACACAATCGGTTCAACCGATTAAAAGATATGAATTATTTGCGAAATTTTTATTTTTATTTTTTACAGCAAAACAGTTCAATGTTAAAGGCTAATATTTGACTAAATTGTAAGAGACACTGATAGCAATCAAAGCAAAAAAATGAGCATAATCCGTGTGGAGGAACATTGACCCTTCTTATCCGGCTACGGCCTTTATTCTATCTTTATATAGGAAAATATACACTCAGTCTTAGCATCAGAGCAGAGGGTAACGCAGCTGATGAACAGTATTGATAACAAACTGAATGAAAATCTTAATTATTAATATTATTATGTTGTAATACAATGTCCGCCGCCGCCGCCGCCGCCGCCGCCGCCGCCGCCGCCGCCGCAACAATATTATCCACCACCGCCGCCGCCACAATTTCCACCGCCGCCGCCACAATTTCCACGGCCGCCTCCACAATTTAAAAATAGGGGGGGGGGAAGAAAGGGGCAAACAGGTCGAGGTGGAAAAATCTTCCAATTCCATTTCCATTAAATATATATATATATATATATATATATATATATATATATATATATATATTATTAATGAAAATGGAATTGGAAGATTTGATTAACCCTATTCAGTCACACTGGGTGAAATACACCCCGGCGTTTTTTTGACCTCGAAAACGACCCAGTAAACCAATGGAAATGGGCCTTTTGCCGTCATCTACAGGTAGTTGGGACCTTCAAGTATCGATCCCCGTCGGTGGTATATTTTTCGGCCCGTTGGTTCTCTCGCAGCAGCCGTTCAAAGTGGGCGTTTCGGAGTTGTGGGGTGTATTTCACCCAGTGTGACCGGTACGGGATTCTCGGGAAGTGTGACTGAATAGGGTTAAGTTCCGTCTATTACAGCCACTTTTCAGATCACTTTTTTATTTTATATATTTGAATTTCTAAAATGATATAAGGGTATATTTTTTGTGTATTATTGCTTATCTCTCTTTTTAAAAGTGTTTCTATTTTTTAAATCATATTTAGTTTTTATTTGTTTAATATAATTTTACTGCTGCGTTTTTTAAATTACGCATTATAATCAATATTTTGCTTTTCTAATTTGACTGAAAATGTAAGTAGTCTTCTCTTATTTTGAGGTGTAAATTAAAATAAAATAAAAAATAAAAATTATGCTTATTTTTTATTTTTAGTGTATGTACACTGAGATAAAAAAAATAGTTGGAATAACTATAATCTCACTATATTTTTTAGTTATTTTTGGCATCAACTATATATTTATAGTTTAGTTAAACATACAAAATATAGTAAAATGGACACAGATTTATAGTCAGCCTTACTATGACATGAATTAGTCTAACCATATGAAATGGTTATTATCATTTTATATTTGCAATCCTACTATATTTTTACTTAAAATGATTATAATTTATGGTAAAATTTTACATGGGTCAGTTATACTATGTCTATATTGTTATTATAACTAACATTATGGTAACATTTACTATAAATATGATAATTCTAACTATAATTATTTTACTATGCCATCATGGTTCTAATGTAAATACCATATATTTTTCTCTCAGTGTACCTATAGGATGGATATAGTTAACTAGCGATTATAGTGCATCATAAATAATAGCGTGTAGAAATCACGAGAGACAACATCTGCAATTATAATTTGATTGCGAACACGATGAAAAGGATCATTGACTTTCACATTTGTGCATGCACAAATGTATATATATATATATTTATTAGAGTGGTCCCCTTAAAAAGGGTAATTTTGAATTTTGACTGCTCGAACGGTTTGGAAGGCTCGAAATAAATAAAAAAAAATCTGTGCAAAAGCGCAGCTTTCTATCTCAATTTTAACACGTGCCGCAGAGCTCTTGAATTTTCCTATTAAAATCAAATAGCAAATTATTTTAGTATGAATGCAATAACGATCGGAAAAATTTAAAACTTGGCAATTCTCTTACCTATAGTTATACCTATCTTCTGAAATTTTTATAGATTTTTATCTACATATTTCAGGTTGCTAGTGGTCGATGAAAATAATTTTATTTTTTAATTTTTTAATCAAATAGCAAATGATTTTAGTATGAATGCAATAGCTGTCGGAAAAATTTGAAACTTGGCAATTCTCTTACCTATAGTTGTGCCTATCTTCTGACATTTTTATAGATTTTTATCTATATATTTCAGGTTGCTAGAGGTTGATGAGAATAATTTTTTGTAACTGTAAAAAAATTAAATAAATTATGTTATAACCATTTTTTTTATATTTTGGCAGGATTATATCCTGTATAATTTTGACATTGATGAAATTGTGATGCAAACATGCTTATATAAAAAAAAAATATCCCGATGCGAAAAAGGAGACACTCATGAAAGATTTTTGAGATAAATAATTTTGTAAAAGTATTGAATTCTTATTTAAGACAGCAAATAAATAAATAAATATGTAAACAAAATTATAGAAATAAATAAATAAACAAGATTCTTTTGATTTTTCAAAATAAAAAAAAAATTATTTTCATCGACCACTAGCAACCTAAAATATGTAGATAAAAATCTATAAAAATATCAGAAGATAGGTACAACTATAGGTAAGAGAATTGCCAAGTTTTCAAATTTTTCCGATCGCTATTGCATTCATACTAAAATCATTTGCTATTTGATTAAAGAATTTAAAAAAAAAATTATTTTCATCGACCACTAGCAACCTGAAATATGTAGATAAAAATCTATAAAAATTTCAGAAGATAGGTACATCTATAGGTAAGAGGATTGCCAAGTTTCAAATTTTTCCGATCGTTATTGCATTCATACTAAAATCATTTGCTATTTGATTTTAATAGGAAAATTCAAGTGCTCTGCGGCACGTGTTAAAATTGAGATAGGAAGCTGCGCTTTTGCACAGATTTTTATTTATTTATTTCGAGCCTTCCAAACCGTTCAAGCAGTCAAAATTCAAAATTACTATTTTTAAATGGGCCACTCTAATATATATATAGGGTGAGTCATTTTAATCTATCAACGCTAATATCTCGAAAAATATGGAAGATACGGAAAAATGTTTCAGACAAAAGTTGTATGGTCTAAAGGGGGACATAAGATGGTGGCAATGATTTGACTTTGGATGGTCGTTTGAAGTTCACGTGAACGTCACCTTTAATTTCTTACATGGAACCCCCTATATTGTAGTATATATCGTTTGAAAGGGCATAAAATAAGAAAAATTTTGGCGCAAACCAGAAGTCGATACGTTGACCCGTTCGGGAGTTAGTCAAAAATTGATTTTTTTCCAACTTTGACTTTAAATAACTCCCGAACGGATTAACGTATCGACCTCTGGTTTGCGCCAAAATTTTTCTTATTTTATGCCCTTTTAAATGATATACTACAATATTAGGGGGGTTCCATTTCAAATTTTTTGAGTTGCAGTCCCCTGGGACAGTAAAAAGTTTTAAGTAAAACCCCCATATTGTAGTATATCATTTGAAAGGGCATAAAATAAGAAAAATTTTGGCGCAAACCAGAGGTCGATACGTTGATCCGTTCGGGAGTTATTTAAAGTCAAAGTTGGAAAAAGTCAATTTTTGACCCTAAATAACTCCCGAACGGGTCAACCTATCGACCTCTGGTTTGCGCCAAAATTTTTCTTATTTTATGCCCTTTCAAACGATATACTACAATATAGGGGGTTCCGTTTAAGAAATTGAAGGTGACGTTCACGTGAGCTTCAAACGACCATCCAAAGTCAAATCATTGCCACCATCTTATGTCCCCCTTTAGACCATACAACTTTTGTCTGAAACATTTTTCCGTATCTTCCATATTTTTCGAGATATTAGCGTTGATAGATTAAAATGACACCCTGTATATATGCATGTAATATGCATGACATGTAAAATGCTTGTAACAATGTCATGTTTTTTTACGATACAAAATATATAAACATAAAATACATTGATTTTTTAATTTTTTTATTAATTTTTAATTATACACACACACATAAATTCTTCTTATTTTTCAAAATAATCTTTATTTTTGTTTTTTCTTTACATATGCATACATATACAAAAAATAAAAATAATATGATAGCCGGATTTTGCTGACATTATCTCTTAATATTTGCATCCGTGTGCTCACGTATTAGTGTTTGTACTTTGTACATGGATGCTACTACATTTAGAGCTCTCGAATACACGTGTATCAGACTACACGTGTAATCCGTGTATTTAAATTTTCCGTGTTTTAAACCGTGTACATCAATTTAAGAAACTTTTATTCACGTGTATCCGTGTACGTGTACACGCGTACACGTGTACACGTGTATCCGTGTATGTGATACGTGTACACGTGTATGTAATACGTGTACACGTGTATGTAATACGTGTACACGTGTACCCGTGTATGTGATACGTGTACACGTGTACCCGTGTATGTGATACGTATGCACGTGTATGTTCACATAAATGAAGATGAAATATGTGTATGTACACGGGTCAAAACACAATAAAGCTAAATACATAGCAATTGTTATTGTTAATGTTATTTATTTACTGGCAAAACAAAGACAGTTTATTGTCTAAATACATAGGTTGCACGCAACATCTATTGTCAATGTATAAGTGTGTGTGAATAAATACATTTATTATAATAAGCGACATATATATTACGGAAAAATAATGTTTATTAATATTTTTTTGTAACTTATCATAAATTTAGAAAATGTAGAAAATTGTATCTATGAAAGTAGACTTCTATTTTGGTATAAGAAAACTAACATATCTACATTTTCTGGCAGCAAAGAGCTTCTTTTTGAAGTAATTATATTACCAGCCGTTGAGAAACATCGCTCTGAGCTTGCAGAAGATGCCGGTATACTCAAATATCTTCTGGCAAGATATGAAATAACAGGAAATTTATCCTTCCGAATATTCCACCACTCAAATGGATCCAAATCAAATCTTAGTTGCGGTTCAGACAGATAATGTTGCCATTGCGTATCAATGTCATTATTATTGATTTCATGCTGATAAAGGAACTCCAAAGCACTATTTTTTGTGGTAACTTTGGAGCACGTGTCTTCGACAGGAGCTACTCCCTGTAGCATGTATTTCACATGACCTCTAATCTCTAATCTAGCCTCAAAAGGTTCATGATCCAAGTCTTTAAATTTTGGATCCATCATTGAAGCAATCTGTCTCGCTGTAATGTTGTTGGAGGTCCATGTTAAGTCGAAACGTTGTGTGATCTATGTATTTAGCTTTTATTTTTATTTATATGTACATACACGTGTATATGTATCACATACACGGGTACACGTGTATACGTGTCACATACACGGATACACGTGTACACGTGTACACGTACACGAATATTTGTGTACATGTGTCACGTACATAAGTACACGTGAATAAAGGTTTCTTAAATCCGTGTACACGGTTCACGTGTACACGTGAATATTGAAACACGCGGACAATCGAGAGCTCTACTACATATGCGATGTAAGAGAGACAAAGATGGAATGACGCTCTCTCTTGTCAAGCAGTCAGTATGTTACCACGAAAATTTCCCCAGCTTCTTAGATCTAGTGAGAACCGTAATAACAATATTTTAGCCAAAATATTGAATGAATCTTATTCCATTTAGGATATTTTTAATCAGTAAGTTCATCTTTAGTACGCTAAAGAGCCCGATTTTGCATTTTTGCTCTTAAAAATTTATAATAAATTAAATACGGACTCGCGGCTAACCCAACCTTACCCGTTGCTAGCTGCCCATTCCCCCAAGTTTATTAAAAATTTTTATTCATACCTTTTTTTCATAAAATAGCTCTTTAGCGTACTACAGATGAGCTTACTGATTAAGAATATCCTAAATTGAATAAGATTCATTCGGTATTTTGGCTAAAATATTGTTTTAGCGAATTCGTAATTCCAGGCCGGCCGATAGGCGTCTCCACCGTGTCTCCTGCCGACCCTTAATTTTAGTTACCAAAGTTGAATTTTGGAACGCAGCCTGAAGGACTCTGATTGGGTCATTTGCTTATGCGTTATGCAGAAGTGTGTGCTCCCCGCTATATTCTTTATATTTTCCAATAGGTATTAAATTATTTGATTAAATAGTCATAATCGTTAATTTGTAGTAATAAAAATGGATTTATATGGAAAAGACAAAAAAAAAATCAGTTTACCACAATCATTAAATTTTGATGGAACCAAATTGAAAGATAATGTCATTGTTAACACGCAAAAATGTTTTTACAACTTAAAAATTGCAGAAATTAATAAAAGAATTCAAAGGTATTTATTTAAAAACCATTATTATTATTTTATATTACGTGATGCGTGCATGCATGTATATTTATTTAGTTTTTATTTCTCTTTTTGTTTTATTTTCATTTTATTAATAATATTAATTATATTAATAATAAATATGCTTAATTTAATTATTATTTACTGTGTCTTAAAAAGAAAAAATTAGCCATTATATTAAACAAAGTTTCTTACATATTCATATTTATTTATTTATATCTGATGTACTTCTATATATTGTAGCCATATGTGCATGATGATATCACTTAACAAATGTGAATATTGAATAGCGTACAGAAGTGGACGTGATAACTTAATTAACTTAGAATCGTTGAATAACGTTGCATGAATATTTTTCGATAAAACACACATTTTCCTATAAAAATTGTATACATATAATTAATTACATATAAAATATATGTCCGTTTTCTTTTTTTTATAATTTCTGTTTATTGTACACAGAAAAAACAATTAATAAGAATTATATTATCTATAATTGAAAATAATTAGAAAAATAACTTTTGCATTATTTTTTTACAAAAAGTAAAAGTGTTATTAGATTAATTATAAAATATTCTGTATCATAATGATGATGTCAAGTATTAATTTGATTAAACATTATGGCACACACGAACATCCTGTCATGGCTCTATACCCCTTCTTTTTATTTATTGATTTCTAATCGCATTTGAACCTAAGATTATTATTCTTTTAATTATTTTTAAATTCTTTTTATGTATACGAACAGAGATACATATATTATATAATAGAAAGAAAACATATGTATATGGGCTTGTTTTATATGTTTTTGAAAAATTTTTTATCGGGTTTATATATCCAAAATTCTAGAATGCAAAGAAAAATTCATTTATTTTAATATTTAATTAAAAAATTTTTTAATAGATTAAGAGAACGGAACGAAGAATTGGAAAGTAATTTAGAAGATATGAATTGTTTCATCAAAGCTTTGCAAGAAGAGAAAACGCAAGAAATATCCAATTTAAAATCACAAATAGCTTCCTATATTATCAGAATAAAGGAATATAAGCATCAATTGATTACTCTTGAAAAATCTATGATTGGTGCTAAATTCACTTATACTGCAACAGCTATAAACATAGATAAAAAATATAAAAACACGCAACTTATGCTCACTTCACAAATTAAACTTTTGAGTAATTATTTCTTAATATGTTGTATAATTATCACATCAACTGTTATTTTTATATAAATCATTGAAAATTTAATGTTTGGTGATAATATATATTATAATACACTATATATCTAGATATACTCAAGTTGTCCACAAGTCATACTCGATATATCTAGGACGTCCTGAGGACGTGTGTCCCTGGATGTATTAAGGATGACTTGAGGACGTCTGTGCTATCTGGGTACATAATGTTTGTGAGAGGATTGGAGGTACAATGGGACCCTATCTCCATTGAACCACCAAACAACACCTATCTCACCTCCTCCCCTATCGCCACTATATTCTATTCCCACTTTACTACAAAATAAGGGGTCCTATTTAAAAAATTTAAAGTGACGACCTTGGTAACGCCATCCAAAATCAAACTGATTAAGGTCAGTAAATAGACCTTTTTAAACCCTACAGCTTTTGTCTAAAATATTTTTTTATAAAACTTAATTTTTCGAGATATTATGCTGTCTTGGAACTTTTTATACCCTGTGTATGCATGCACGTATGTATACATAAATTAATTAAATTAATTAAATACATAAATTAATTAATAAAATTTTTTAGAATTTAATTTCTAATATTTTTTCATGACTCTTTCCTCTCCCCTCCCTCTCATTCTCATTCTCCCTCCCTTCCTCCCGCTCCTCTTTCCTTCTATCATTCTTTCTTCCTGTCTATTCTCTCTGTTTTTAAATGTTAAATATTATATTTTTCGGATTTTCTAATTTTTATATGTCAAGGTGCTAAAACTAATGTTTTGGAAGATTATAAGTCAACACAACATATTCTGGAAAAGAAATTGGATATGAGAAATCAATTCTTAATCAATGAAAAAGAACAGGTAGTAGAGAACCTATGTAAAATTCAACGTAAATTCAGGATTGACAGAGAAAGGTATAGCAGATAAATATTTCCTTTTATCGAAGTTATAGGAAAATTATACAAATGTTATTTGACATATGTTATTTGTATTTAATGTGTTCCACATAGATTCAAAAAGAAATTGTATAATCATCTTTTGGATCTGGCTAATATATTTCAACTTGAAGTATCAAAACATGTGCCGCGTTCCATACCTAATTTACTGTCGGAAAATATAGCTCTAAAGAATCAATTGTCAATAATCATAGACAGCGCAGCTTTTAAAACACAGGAGTACATCCTGTGCAGGTAAATCAATGTATATTTTAAAATAATATATACTCAAAAATGTAAAATAAATTCTTTTAATTGAACGTATTTTTATAAATCAATTAC
>JASTWR010002550.1:0-16136 GCA_030770355.1 Harpagoxenus sublaevis
TGTATAGGACCAAAGTGTGCAGCGCGTCGAAAACTATAAGGCTTCACCGGTCCCATAGCTCTATTCCGTCTGAGAAAACGTAGAAACACAAAAATCCATTATTTCGTTGATATCTCTTAAACTATAAGAAATACGAAGCTAATGTATAGGACCAAAAGTGTGCAGCGCGTCAAAAAGTATAAGGCTTTACTAGTCCCGAAGCTCTATTCCGTCAGAGAAAACGTAAAAACACAAAAATTTATTGTTTTGTTGATATCTCTTAAACTATAAGAGAAACGGGGCTAATGTATAGGACCAAATGTGTGCAGCGCGGCGAAAACTATAAGGCTTTACCGGTCCCGTAGCTCTATTGAGTCAGAGAAAACGTAGAAACACAAAAATACATTATTTCGTTGATATATCTTAAGCTATAAGAGATACGGGGCTAATGCATAGGACCAAAGTGTGCAGCGCGTCGAAAATTATAAGGCCTCACCGGTCCCGTAGCTCTATTCCGTCAGAGAAGACGTAGAAACACAAAAATACATTATTTTGTTGATATCTCTTAAACTATAAGAGAAACGGGGCTAATGTATAGGACCAAATGTGTGCAGCGCGTCGAAAACTATAATGCTTTACCGGTCCCGTAGCTCTATTCCGTCAGAGAAAACGTAGAAACGCAAAAATCCATTATTTCGTTGATATCTTTTAAACTATAAGAGATACGAAGCTAATGTATAGGACCAGTCCCGAAACTCTATTCCGTCAGAGAAAACGTAGAAACACAAAAATACATTATTTCGTTGATATATCTTAAGCTATAAGAGATACGGGGCTAATGCATAGGACCAAAGTGTGCAGCGCGTCGAAAACTATTAGGCTTCACCGGTCCCATAGCTCTATTCCGTCTGAGAAAACGTAGAAACACAAAAATCCATTATTTCGTTGATATCTCTTAAACTATAAGAGATACGAAGCTAATGTATAGGACCAAAAGTGTGCAGCGCGTCAAAAAGTATAAGGTCCCGAAGCTATATTCCGTCAGAGAAAACGTAGAAACACAAATTTATTCTTTTGTTGATATCTCTTATACTGTAAGATACGGGTTAAATGATAGGAACCAAAAAATATGCAACGCTCGAAAGCCATAAGGTGTCACCCGTCCCGTAGCTCAGTTCCGTCATAAAAAGACTTAAAAACACAAAAATCCATTATTTCTTTGATATATCTTAAACTATAAGAGATAGGGGGCTAATGTATAGGACAAAAGTGTGCGCGCGTTGAAACTCTAAGGCTTCAACGTCCGTAGCTCTATTCCGTCAGAGGAGACGTAGAAACTAAAAATCCATTTTTTCGTTGATATCTCAAACTATAAAGATTCGGGGTTAATTATAGACCAAAATGTGGCAGCGCGTCGAAACTATAAGGATTCACCGGGTTTTGTTTTTCCCTTAGCTCTATTCCGTCAGAGAAACGTAGAACACAAAACTATTGTTTTCGTTGATATCTCTTAAACTATAAGAGATACGGGGCTAATGTATAGGGACCAAAGTGTGCAGCGCGTCGAAAACTATAAGGCTTCACCGGTCCCATAGCTCTATTCCGTCTGAGAAAACGTAGAAACACAAAAATCCATTATTTCGTTGATATCTCTTAAACTATAAGAGATACGAGCTAATATATAGGACCAAAAGTGTGCAGCGCGTCAAAAAGTATAAGGCTTTACTAGTCCCGAAGCTCTATTCCGTCAGAGAAAACGTAGAAAAACAAAAATCCATTACTTCGTTGATATCTCTTAAACTATAAGAGATACGGGGCTAATGTATAGGACCAAAAATATGCAGCGCGTCGAAAGCTATAAGGCCTCACCGGTCCCGTAGCTCCATTTCGTCAGAGAAGACGTGGAAACACAAAAATCCATTATTTCGTTGATATCTTTTAAACTATAAGAGATACGAAGCTAATGTATAGGACCAGTCCCGAAGCTCTATTCCGTCAGAAAAAACGTAGAAACACAAAAATACATTATTTCGTTGATATATCTTAAGCTATAAGAGATATGGGGCTAATGCATAGGACCAAAGTGTGCAGCGCGTCGAAAATTATAAGGCTTCATCAGTCCCGTCGTTTTATTCCGTCAGAGAAGACGTAGAAAAGCAAAAATCCATTATTTCTTTGATATATCTTAAACTATAAAAGATACGGGGCTAATGCATAGGACCAAAAGTGTGCAGCGCGTCGAAAACTATAAGGCTTCACGGTCCCATAGCTCTATTCCGTCTGAGAAAACGTAGAAACACAAAAATCCATTATTTCGTTGATATCTCTTAAACTATAAGAGATACGAAGCTAATGTATAGGACCAAAAGTGTGCAGCGCGTCAAAAAGTATAAGGCTTTACTAGTCCCGAAGCTCTATTCCGTCAGAGAAAACGTAGAAACACAAAAATTTATTATTTTGTTGATATCTCTTAAACTATAAGAGAAACGGGGCTAATGTATAGGACCAAATGTGTGCAGCGCGGCGAAAACTATAAGGCTTTACCGGTCCCGTAGCTCTATTCCGTCAGAGAAGACGTAGAAACGCAAAAATCCATTATTTCGTTAATATCTCTTATACTGTAAGAGATACGGGGCTAATGTATAGGACCAAATGTATGCAGCGCGGCGAAAACTATAAGGCTTTACCGGTTCCGTAGCTCTATTCCGTCAGAGAAGACGTAGAAACGCAAAAATCCATTATTTCGTTAATATCTCTTATACTGTAAGAGATACGGGGCTAATGCATAGGACCAAAAATATGCAGCGCGTCGAAAGCTATAAGGCCTCACCGGTCCCGTAGCTCCATTCCGTCAGAGAAGACGTGGAAACACAAAAATCCATTATTTCGTTGATATCTTTTAAATTATAAGAGATACGAAGCTAATGTATAGGACCAGTCCCGAAACTCTATTCCGTCAGAGAAAACGTAGAAACACAAAAATACATTATTTCGTTGATATATCTTAAGCTATAAGAGATACGGGGCTAATGCATAGGACCAAAGTGTGCAGCGCGTCGAAAACTATAAGGCTTCACCGGTCCCATAGCTCTATTCCGTCTGAGAAAACGTAGAAACACAAAAATCCATTATTTCGTTGATATCTCTTAAACTATAAGAGATACGAAGCTAATGTATAGGACCAAAAGTGTGCAGCGCGTCAAAAAGTATAAGGCTTTACTAGTCCCGAAGCTCTATTCCGTCAGAGAAAACGTAAAAACACAAAAATTTATTGTTTTGTTGATATCTCTTAAACTATAAGAGAAACGGGGCTAATGTATAGGACCAAATGTGTGCAGCGCGGCGAAAACTATAAGGCTTTACCGGTCCCGTAGCTCTATTGAGTCAGAGAAGACGTAGAAACGCAAAAACCCATTATTTCGTTAATATCTCTTATACTGTAAGAGATACGGAGCTAATGTATAGGACCAAATGTGTGCAGCGCGGCGAAAACTATAAGGCTTTACCGGTCCCGTAGCTCTATTCCGTCAGAGAAGACGTAGAAACGCAAAAATCCATTATTTCGTTAATATCTTTTATACTGTAAGTGATACGGGGCTAATGCATAGGACCAAAAATATGCAGCGCGTCGAAAGCTATAAGGCCTCACCTGTCCCGTAGCTCCATTCCGTCAGAGAAGACGTGGAAACACAAAAATCCATTATTTCGTTGATATCTTTTAAACTATAAGTGATACGAAGCTAATGTATAGGACCAGTCCCGAAGCTCTATTCCGTCAGAGAAAACGTAGAAACACAAAAATTTATTATTTTGTTAATATCTCTTATACTGTAAGAGATACGGGGCTAATGTATAGGACCAAAAATATGCAACGCGTCGAAAGCCATAAAGGTTTCACCCGTCCCGTAGCTCAGTTCCGTCAGAAAAGACGTAAAAACACAAAAATCCATTATTTCTTTGATATATCTTAAACTATAAGAGATACGGGGCTAATGTATAGGACCAAAAGTGTGCAGCGCGTCGAAAACTATAAGGCTTCACCGGTCCCATAGCTATATTCCGTCTGAGAAAACGTAGAAACACAAAAATCCATTATTTCGTTGATATCTCTTAAACTATAAGAGATACGAAGCTAATGTATAGGACCAAAAGTGTGCAGCGCGTCAAAAAGTATAAGGCTTTACTAGTCCCGAAGCTCTATTCCGTCAGAGAAAACGTAAAAACACAAAAATTTATTGTTTTGTTGATATCTCTTAAACTATAAGAGAAACGGGGCTAATGTATAGGACCAAATGTGTGCAGCGCGGCGAAAACTATAAGGCTTTACCGGTCCCGTAGCTCTATTGAGTCAGAGAAGACGTAGAAACGCAAAAACCCATTATTTCGTTAATATCTCTTATACTGTAAGAGATACGGAGCTAATGTATAGGACCAAATGTGTGCAGCGCGGCGAAAAACTATAAGGCTTTACCGGTCCCGTAGCTCTATTCCGTCAGAGAAGACGTAGAAACGCAAAAATCCATTATTTCGTTAATATCTCTTATACTGTAAGAGATACGGGGCTAATGCATAGGACCAAAAATATGCAGCGCGTCGAAAGCTATAAGGCCTCACCTGTCCCGTAGCTCCATTCCGTCAGAGAAGACGTGGAAACACAAAAATCCATTATTTCGTTGATATCTTTTAAACTATAAGTGATACGAAGCTAATGTATAGGACCAGTCCCGAAGCTCTATTCCGTCAGAGAAAACGTAGAAACACAAAAATTTATTATTTTGTTAATATCTCTTATACTGTAAGAGATACGGGGCTAATGTATAGGACCAAAAATATGCAACGCGTCGAAAGCCATAAAGGTTTCACCCGTCCCGTAGCTCAGTTCCGTCAGAAAAGACGTAAAAACACAAAAATCCATTATTTCTTTGATATATCTTAAACTATAAGAGATACGGGGCTAATGTATAGGACCAAAAGTGTGCAGCGCGTCGAAAACTATAAGGCTTCACCGGTCCCATAGCTATATTCCGTCTGAGAAAACGTAGAAACACAAAAATCCATTATTTCGTTGATATCTATTAACTATAAGAGATACGAAGCTAATGTATAGGACCAAAAGTGTGCAGCGCGTCAAAAAGTATAAGGCTTTACTAGTCCCGAAGCTCTATTCCGTCAGAGAAAACGTAAAAACACAAAAATTTATTGTTTTGTTGATATCTCTTAAACTATAAGAGAAACGGGGCTAATGTATAGGACCAAATGTGTGCAGCGCGGCGAAAACTATAAGGCTTTACCGGTCCCGTAGCTCTATTCCGTCAGAGAAGACGTAGAAACGCAAAAATCCATTATTTCGTTAATATCTCTTATACTGTAAGAGATACGGGGCTAATGCATAGGACCAAAAATATGCAGCGCGTCGAAAGCTATAAGGCCTCACCGGTCCCGTAGCTCCATTCCGTCAGAGAAGACGTGGAAACACAAAAATCCATTATTTCGTTGATATCTTTTAAACTATAAGAGATACGAAGCTAATGTATAGGACCAGTCCCGAAACTCTATTCCGTCAGAGAAAACGTAGAAACACAAAAATACATTATTTCGTTGATATATCTTAAGCTATAAGAGATACGGGGCTAATGCATAGGACCAAAGTGTGCAGCGCGTCGAAAACTATAAGGCTTCACCGGTCCCATAGCTCTATTCCGTCTGAGAAAACGTAGAAACACAAAAATCCATTATTTCGTTGATATCTCTTAAACTATAAGAGATACGAAGCTAATGTATAGGACCAAAAGTGTGCAGCGCGTCAAAAAGTATAAGGCTTTACTAGTCCCGAAGCTCTATTCCGTCAGAGAAAACGTAAAAACACAAAAATTTATTGTTTTGTTGATATCTCTTAAACTATAAGAGAAACGGGGCTAATGTATAGGACCAAATGTGTGCAGCGCGGCGAAAACTATAAGGCTTTACCGGTCCCGTAGCTCTATTGAGTCAGAGAAGACGTAGAAACACAAAAATACATTATTTCGTTGATATCTCTTAAACTATAAGAGATACGGGGCTAATGTATAGGACCAAAAGTGTGCAGCGCCTCAAAAAGTATAAGGCTTTACACGTCCCGAAGCTCTATTCCGTCAGAGAAAACGTAGAAACACAAAAATTTATTATTTTGTTGATATCTCTTAAACTATAAGAGAAACGGGGCTAATGTATAGGACCAAATGTGTGCAGCGCGTCGAAAACTATAATGCTTTACCGGTCCCGTAGCTCTATTCCGTCAGAGAAAACGTAGAAACGCAAAAATCCATTATTTCGTTGATATCTTTTAAACTATAAGAGATACGAAGCTAATGTATAGGACCAGTCCCGAAACTCTATTCCGTCAGAGAAAACGTAGAAACACAAAAATACATTATTTCGTTGATATATCTTAAGCTATAAGAGATACGGGGCTAATGCATAGGACCAAAGTGTGCAGCGCGTCGAAAACTATTAGGCTTCACCGGTCCCATAGCTCTATTCCGTCTGAGAAAACGTAGAAACACAAAAATCCATTATTTCGTTGATATCTCTTAAACTATAAGAGATACGAAGCTAATGTATAGGACCAAACGTGTGCAGCGCGTCAAAAAGTATAAGGCTTTACTAGTCCCGTAGCTCTATTGAGTCAGAGAAGACGTAGAAACGCAAAAACCCATTATTTCGTTAATATCTCTTATACTGTAAGAGATACGGGGCTAATGTATAGGACCAAATGTGTGCAGCGCGGCGAAAACTATAAGGCTTTACCGGTCCCGTAGCTCTATTCCGTCAGAGAAGACGTAGAAACGCAAAAATCCATTATTTCGTTAATATCTCTTATACTGTAAGAGATACGGGGCTAATGCATAGGACCAAAGTGTGCAGCGCGTCGAAACTATAAAGGCTTCACCGGTCCCATAGCTCTATTCCGTCTGAGAAAACGTAGAAACACAAAAATCCATTATTTCGTTGATATCTCTTAAACTATAAGAGATACGAGGCTAATGTATAGGACCAAAAGTGTGCAGCGCGTCGAAAAGTATAAGGCTTCACCTAGTCCCGAAGCTCTATTCCGTCAGAGAAACGTAGAAACACAAAAATTTATTATTTTGTTGATATCTCTTAAACTACAAGAGATACGAAGCTAATGTATAGGACCAAAAGTGTGCAGCGCCTCAAAAGTATAAGGCTTTACACGTCCCGAAGCTCTATTCCGTCAGAGAAAACGTAGAAACACAAAAATTTATTATTTTGTTGATATCTCTTAAACTATAAGAGAAACGGGGCTAATGTATAGGACCAAATGTGTGCAGCGCGGCGAAAACTATAAGGCTTTACCGGTCCCGTAGCTCTATTGAGTCAGAGAAAACGTAGAAACACAAAAATACATTATTTCGTTGATATATCTTAAGCTATAAGAGATACGGGGCTAATGCATAGGACCAAAGTGTGCAGCGCGTCGAAAATTATAAGGCCTCACCGGTCCCGTAGCTCTATTCCGTCAGAGAAAACGTAGAAACGCAAAAATCCATTATTTCGTTGATATCTTTTAAACTATAAGAGATACGAAGCTAATGTATAGGACCAGTCCCGAAACTCTATTCCGTCAGAGAAAACGTAGAAACACAAAAATACATTATTTCTTTGATATATCTTAAGCTATAAGAGATACGGGGCTAATGCATAGGACCAAAGTGTGCAGCGCGTCGAAAACTATTAGGCTTCACCGGTCCCATAGCTCTATTCCGTCTGAGAAAACGTAGAAACACAAAAATCCATTATTTCGTTGATATCTCTTAAACTATAAGAGATACGAAGCTAATGTATAGGACCAAAAGTGTGCAGCGCGTCAAAAAGTATAAGGCTTTACTAGTCCCGAAGCTCTATTCCGTCAGAGAAAACGTAAAAACAGAAACATTTATTGTTTTGTTGATATCTCTTAAACTATAAGAGAAACGGGGCTAATGTATAGGACCAAATGTGTGCAGCGCGGCGAAAACTATAAGGCTTTACCGGTCCCGTAGCTCTATTGAGTCAGAGAAGGACGTAGAAACGCAAAAACCCATTATTTCGTTAATATCTCTTATACTGTAAGAGATACGGGGCTAATGTATAGGACCAAATGTGTGCAGCGCGGCGAAAACTATAAGGCTTACCGGTCCCGTAGCTCTATTCCGTCAGAGAAGACGTAGAAACGCAAAAATCCATTATTTCGTTGATATCTCTTAAACTAGTAAGTAGATACGAGGCTAATGTATAGGACCAGTCCCGAAACTCTATTCCGTCAGAGAAAACGTAGAAACACAAAAATACATTATTTCGTTGATATATCTTAAGCTATAAGAGATACGGGCTAATGCATAGGACCAAAGTGTGCAGCGCGTCGAAAACTATAAGGCTTCACCGGTCCCATAGCTCTATTCCGTCTGAGAAAACGTAGAAACACAAAAATCCATTATTTCGTTGATATCTCTTAAACTATAAGAAATACGAAGCTAATGTATAGGACCAAAAGTGTGCAGCGCGTCAAAAAGTATAAGGCTTTACTAGTCCCGAAGCTCTATTCCGTCAGAGAAACGTAAAAACACAAAAATTTATTGTTTGTTGATATCTCTTAAACTATAAGAGAAACGGGGCTAATGTATAGGACCAAATGTGTGCAGCGCGGCGAAAACTATAAGGCTTTACCGGTCCCGTAGCTCTATTCCGTCAGAGAAGACGTAGAAACGCAAAAACCCATTATTTCGTTAATATCTCTTATACTGTAAGAGATACGGGGCTAATGTATAGGACCAAATGTGTGCAGCGCGGCGAAAACTATAAGGCTTTACCGGTCCCGTAGCTCTATTCCGTCAGAGAAGACGTAGAAACGCAAAAATCCATTATTTCGTTAATATCTCTTATACTGTAAGTGATACGGGGCTAATGTATAGGACCAGTCCCGAAACTCTATTCCGTCAGAGAAAACGTAGAAACACAAAAATACATTATTTCGTTGATATATCTTAAGCTATAAGAGATACGGGGCTAATGCATAGGACCAAAGTGTGCAGCGCGTCGAAAACTATAAGGCTTCACCGGTCCCATAGCTCTATTCCGTCTGAGAAAACGTAGAAACACAAAAATCCATTATTTCGTTGATATCTCTTATACTATAAGAGATACGGGGCTAATGTATAGGACCAAAAGTGTGCAGCGCGTCAAAAAGTATAAGGCTTTACTAGTCCCGAAGCTCTATTCCGTCAGAGAAAACGTAGAAACACAAAAATTATTATTTTGTTGATATCTCTTAAACTATAAGAGATACGGGGCTAATGTATAGGACCAAATGTGTGCAGCGCGTCGAAAACTATAAGGCTTTACCGGTCCCGTAGCTCTATTCCGTCAGAGAAGACGTAGAAACACAAAAATCCATTATTTCGTTGATATCTCTTAATACTATAAGAGATACGGGGCTAATGTATAGGACCAAAAGTGTGCAGCGCGTCGAAAACTATAAGGCTTCACCGGTCCCGTAGCTCTATTCCGTCAGAGAAGACGTAGAAACACAAAAATCCATTATTTCGTTGATATCTTTTAAACTATAAGAGATACGAAGCTAATGTATAGGACCAGTCCCGAAACTCTATTCCGTCAGAGAAAACGTAGAAACACAAAAATACATTATTTCGTTGATATATCTTAAGCTATAAGAGATACGGGGCTAATGCATAGGACCAAAGTGTGCAGCGCGTCGGAAACTATAAAGGCTTCACCGGTCCCATAGCTCTATTCCGTCTGAGAAAACGTAGAAACACAAAAATCCATTATTTCGTTGATATCTCTTAAACTATAAGAGATACGAAGCTAATGTATAGGACCAAAAGTGTGCAGCGCGTCAAAAAGTATAAGGCTTCACTAGTCCCGAAGCTCTATTCCGTCAGAGAAAACGTAGAAACACAAAAATTTATTATTTTGTTGATATCTCTTAAACTATAAGAGATACGAAGCTAATGTATAGGACCAAAAGTGTGCAGCGCGCTCAAAAAGTATAAGGCTTTACACGTCCCGAAGCTCTATTCCGTCAGAGAAAACGTAGAAACACAAAAATTTATTGTTTGTTGATATCTCTTAAACTATAAGAGATACGGGGCTAATGTATAGGACCAAATGTGTGCAGCGCGGCGAAAACTATAAGGCTTTACCGGTCCCGTAGCTCTATTCCGTCAGAGAAGACGTAGAAACACAAAAATACATTATTTTCGTTGATATCTCTTAAACTATAAGAGATACGGGGCTAATGTATAGGACCAAATGTGTGCAGCGCGTCGAAAACTATAAGGCTTTACCGGTCCCGTAGCTCTATTCCGTCAGAGAAAACGTAGAAACGCAAAAATCCATTATTTCGTTGATATCTTTTAAACTATAAGAGATACGAAGCTAATGTATAGGACCAGTCCCGAAACTCTATTCCGTCAGAGAAAACGTAGAAACACAAAAATACATTATTTCGTTGATATATCTTAAGCTATAAGAGATACGGGGCTAATGCATAGGACCAAAGTGTGCAGCGCGTCGAAAACTATAAGGCTTCACCGGTCCCATAGCTCTATTCCGTCTGAGAAAACGTAGAAACACAAAAATCCATTATTTCGTTGATATCTCTTAAACTATAAGAGATACGAAGCTAATGTATAGGACCAAAAGTGTGCAGCGCGTCAAAAAGTATAAGGCTTTACTAGTCCCGAAGCTCTATTCCGTCAGAGAAAACGTAAAAACACAAAAATTTATTGTTTTGTTGATATCTCTTAAACTATAAGAGAAACGGGGCTAATGTATAGGACCAAATGTGTGCAGCGCGGCGAAAACTATAAGGCTTTACCGGTCCCGTAGCTCTATTGAGTCAGAGAAGACGTAGAAACGCAAAAACCCATTATTTCGTTAATATCTCTTATACTGTAAGAGATACGGGGCTAATGTATAGGACCAAATGTGTGCAGCGCGGCGAAAACTATAAGGCTTTACCGGTCCCGTAGCTCTATTCCGTCAGAGAAGACGTAGAAACGCAAAAATCCATTATTTCGTTAATATCTCTTATACTGTAAGTGATACGGGGCTAATGTATAGGACCAGTCCCGAAACTCTATTCCGTCAGAGAAAACGTAGAAACACAAAAATACATTATTTCGTTGATATATCTTAAGCTATAAGAGATACGGGCTAATGCATAGGACCAAAGTGTGCAGCGCGTCGAAAACTATAAGGCTTCACCGGTCCCATAGCTCTATTCCGTCTGAGAAAACGTAGAAACACAAAAATCCATTATTTCGTTGATATCTCTTAAACTATAAGAGATACGAAGCTAATGTATAGGACCAAAAGTGTGCAGCGCGTCAAAAAGTATAAGGCTTTACTAGTCCCGAAGCTCTATTCCGTCAGAGAAAACGTAAAAACACAAAAATTTATTGTTTTGTTGATATCTCTTAAACTATAAGAGAAACGGGGCTAATGTATAGGACCAAATGTGTGCAGCGCGGCGAAAACTATAAGGCTTTACCGGTCCCGTAGCTCTATTGAGTCAGAGAAGACGTAGAAACGCAAAAACCCATTATTTCGTTAATATCTCTTATACTGTAAGAGATACGGGGCTAATGTATAGGACCAAATGTGTGCAGCGCGGCGAAAACTATAAGGCTTTACCGGTCCCGTAGCTCTATTCCGTCAGAGAAGACGTAGAAACGCAAAAATCCATTATTTCGTTAATATCTCTTATACTGTAAGTGATACGGGGCTAATGTATAGGACCAGTCCCGAAACTCTATTCCGTCAGAGAAAACGTAGAAACACAAAAATACATTATTTCGTTGATATATCTTAAGCTATAAGAGATACGGGGCTAATGCATAGGACCAAAGTGTGCAGCGCGTCGAAAACTATAAGGCTTCACCGGTCCCATAGCTCTATTCCGTCTGAGAAAACGTAGAAACACAAAAATCCATTATTTCGTTGATATCTCTTAAACTATAAGAGATACGAAGCTAATGTATAGGACCAAAAGTGTGCAGCGCGTCAAAAAGTATAAGGCTTCACTAGTCCCGAAGCTCTATTCCGTCAGAGAAAACGTAGAAACACAAAAATTTATTATTTTGTTGATATCTCTTAAACTACAAGAGATACGAAGCTAATGTATAGGACCAAAAGTGTGCAGCGCGTCAAAAAGTATAAGGCTTTACTAGTCCCGAAGCTCTATTCCGTCAGAGAAAACGTAGAAACACAAAAATTTATTATTTTGTTGATACGAAGCTAATGTATAGGACCAAAAGTGTGCAGCGCCTCAAAAAGTATAAGGCTTTACACGTCCCGAAGCTCTATTCCGTCAGAGAAAACGTAGAAACACAAAAATTTATTATTTTGTTGATATCTCTTAAACTATAAGAGAAACGGGGCTAATGTATAGGACCAAATGTGTGCAGCGCGGCGAAAACTATAAGGCTTTACCGGTCCCGTAGCTCTATTGAGTCAGAGAAAACGTAGAAACACAAAAATACATTATTTCGTTGATATATCTTAAGCTATAAGAGATACGGGGCTAATGCATAGGACCAAAAGTGTGCAGCGCGTCGAAAACTATAAGGCTTCACCGGTCCCGTAGCTCTATTCCGTCAGAGAAAGACGTAGAAACACAAAAATCCATTATTTCGTTGATATCTCTTAAACTATAAGAGATACGAGGCTAATGTATAGGACCAAAAGTGTGCAGCGCGTCGAAAACTTATAAGGCTTTCACCGGTCCCGATAGCTCTATTCCGTCAGAGAAAACGTAGAAACACAAAAATCCATTATTTTGTTGATATCTCTTAAACTATAAGAGATACGGGGCTAATGTATAGGACCAAAAGTGTGCAGCGCGTCGAAAACTATAAGGCTTTACCGGTCCCGTAGCTCTATTCCGTCAGAGAAGACGTAGAAACACAAAAATCCATTATTTCGTTGATATCTCTTAAACTATAAGAGATACGGGGCTAATGTATAGGACCAAAAGTGTGCAGCGCGGCGAAAACTATAAGGCTTTCACCGGTCCCGTAGCTCTATTCCGTCAGAGAAGACGTAGAAACGCAAAAATCCATTATTTCGTTAATATCTCTTATACTGTAAGAGATACGGGGCTAATGCATAGGACCAAAAATATGCAGCGCGTCGAAAGCTATAAGGCCTCACCGGTCCCGTAGCTCCATTCCGTCAGAGAAGACGTGGAAACACAAAAATCCATTATTTCGTTGATATCTTTTAAACTATAAGAGATACGAAGCTAATGTATAGGACCAGTCCCGAAACTCTATTCCGTCAGAGAAAACGTAGAAACACAAAAATACATTATTTCGTTGATATATCTTAAGCTATAAGAGATACGGGGCTAATGCATAGGACCAAAGTGTGCAGCGCGTCGAAAACTATAAAGGCTTCACCGGTCCCATAGCTCTATTCCGTCTGAGAAAACGTAGAAACACAAAAATCCATTATTTCGTTGATATCTCTTAAACTATAAGAGATACGAAGCTAATGTATAGGACCAAAAGTGTGCAGCGCGTCAAAAAGTATAAGGCTTTACTAGTCCCGAAGCTCTATTCCGTCAGAGAAAACGTAGAAACACAAAAATTTATTATTTTGTTGATATCTCTTAAACTATAAGAGATACGAAGCTAATGTATAGGACCAAAAGTGTGCAGCGCGTCAAAAAGTATAAGGCTTTACTAGTCCCGAAGCTCTATTCCGTCAGAGAAAACGTAGAAACACAAAAATTATTATTTTGTTGATTCTAAGACTATAAGAGATACGGGGCTAATGTATAGGACCAAAGTGTGCAGCGCGTCGAAAAAGTATAAGGCTTTACACGGTCCCGTAGCTCTATTCCGTCAGAGAAGACGTAGAAACACAAAAATTATTATTTTGTTGATATCTCTTAAACTATAAGAGAAACGGGGCTAATGTATAGGACCAAATGTGTGCAGCGCGTCGAAAACTATAATGCTTTACCGGTCCCGTAGCTCTATTCCGTCAGAGAAAACGTAGAAACGCAAAAATCCATTATTTCGTTGATATCTTTTAAACTATAAGAGATACGAAGCTAATGTATAGGACCAGTCCCGAAACTCTATTCCGTCAGAGAAAACGTAGAAACACAAAAATACATTATTTCGTTGATATATCTTAAGCTATAAGAGATACGGGGCTAATGCATAGGACCAAAGTGTGCAGCGCGTCGAAAACTATTAGGCTTCACCGGTCCCATAGCTCTATTCCGTCTGAGAAAACGTAGAAACACAAAAATCCATTATTTCGTTGATATCTCTTAAACTATAAGAGATACGAAGCTAATGTATAGGACCAAAAGTGTGCAGCGCGTCAAAAAGTATAAGGCTTTACTAGTCCCGAAGCTCTATTCCGTCAGAGAAAACGTAAAAACACAAAAATTTATTGTTTTGTTGATATCTCTTAAACTATAAGAGAAACGGGGCTAATGTATAGGACCAAATGTGTGCAGCGCGGCGAAAACTATAAGGCTTTACCGGTCCCGTAGCTCTATTGAGTCAGAGAAGACGTAGAAACGCAAAAACCCATTATTTCGTTAATATCTCTTATACTGTAAGAGATACGGGGCTAATGTATAGGACCAAATGTGTGCAGCGCGGCGAAAACTATAAGGCTTTACCGGTCCCGTAGCTCTATTCCGTCAGAGAAGACGTAGAAACGCAAAAATCCATTATTTCGTTAATATCTCTTATACTGTAAGTGATACGGGGCTAATGTATAGGACCAGTCCCGAAACTCTATTCCGTCAGAGAAAACGTAGAAACACAAAAATACATTATTTCGTTGATATATCTTAAGCTATAAGAGATACGGGGCTAATGCATAGGACCAAAGTGTGCAGCGCGTCGAAAACTATAAGGCTTCACCGGTCCCATAGCTCTATTCCGTCTGAGAAAACGTAGAAACACAAAAATCCATTATTTCGTTGATATCTCTTAAACTATAAGAAATACGAAGCTAATGTATAGGACCAAAAGTGTGCAGCGCGTCAAAAAGTATAAGGCTTTACTAGTCCCGAAGCTCTATTCCGTCAGAGAAAACGTAAAAACACAAAAATCCATTATTTTCGTTGATATCTCTTAAACTATAAGAGATACGGGGCTAATGTATAGGACCAAAAGTGTGCAGCGCGTCGAAAACTATAAGGCTTCACCGGTCCCGTAGCTCTATTCCGTCAGAGAAGACGTAGAAACACAAAAATCCATTATTTCGTTGATATCTCTTAAACTATAAGAGATACGGAGCTAATGTATAGGACCAAAAGTGTGCAGCGCGTCGAAAAGTATAAGGCTTCACTAGTCCCGAAGCTCTATTCCGTCAGAGAAACGTAGAAACACAAAAATCCATTTATTGTTTGTTGATATCTCTTAAACTATAAGAGAATACGGGGCTAATGTATAGGACCAAATGTGTGCAGCGCGTCGAAAACTATAAGGCTTCACCGGTCCCGTAGCTCTATTCCGTCAGAGAAAACGTAGAAACACAAAAATCCATTATTTCGTTAATATATCTTAAACTATAAGAGATACGGGAGCTAATGTATAGGACCAAAGTGTGCAGCGCGTCGAAAAACTATAAGGCTTTACTAGTCCCGAAGCTCTATTCCGTCAGAGAAAACGTAAAAACACAAAAATTTATTGTTTTGTTGATATCTCTTAAACTATAAGAGAAACGGGGCTAATGTATAGGACCAAAATGTGTGCAGCGCGGCGAAACTATAAGGCTTACCGGTCCCGTAGCTCTATTGAGTCAGAGAAAACGTAGAAACACAAAAATCCATTATTTCGTTAATATCTCTTAAGCTATAAGAGATACGGGGCTAATGTATAGGACCAAAGTGTGCAGCGCGTCGAAAACTATAAGGCTCTACCGGTCCCGTAGCTCTATTCCGTCAGAGAAGACGTAGAAACACAAAAATACATTATTTCGTTGATATCTCTTAAACTATAAGGAGAAACGGGGCTAATGTATAGGACCAAATGTGTGCAGCGCGTCGAAAACTATAAGGCTTTACCGGTCCCGTAGCTCTATTCCGTCAGAGAAGACGTAGAAACGCAAAAATCCATTAT
>JASTWR010002551.1:0-16101 GCA_030770355.1 Harpagoxenus sublaevis
TTTCTTTATGGGCGGGACAAAATTGATGAATGTATTGCGTTGGGACACGCAAAGTTTGTATACATTCAACTTGATACAGGTATTGGGAGGTATATCGAAGTGGTGGTGATAGACACCTCGCGATATCTAACTGTGCGTGTGTGAACGATCCTAGCCATACAAAAACACTTTATAAAGGTTATGATGAGCGTCATAATTTTGATATCTTGCTGGAGACGTATAAAGATGTCCGCATGTTTCGATCCTCATCATTTAACGTGTATGCGCTATCACGTTCAAGAGTACCAAACGGATCGTGTGTACGGTGCGGTCGAGTCGGTGCAAGTGCTCCGTAGAAGGTGTGACGTGATTTTAAAAATAGTGCAAAAGAAATTTTTTTAAAACATTGGAAAACCTCAATAAAATTGCGCGCGAACTGTTGGAGCAGTCGCGCCAAGTCCGCTAACCTTGGGCGAGTATTTCACGTGGGCACAGCGATGCGAGGAAACCGTTGAACAGCTCGAAGAGCACTGTCGCGCCAAGCGTCCTCGGCTCTGGCCTGGAGATAGACATTTATTGGTGTCGAATGTCAGACTACTCGAGGGTGCGCGAATTCAATTAGACAGACGTTTATACACAAGCGGTGGTGATTTGGTGGTCGCGGGCACCAGTAGTGGCGGCGGTAATAACGCGGGAAAGACTCGTTTGGCGAGAGATCGATGCCGCGTTCGAAAGCCGTATACTGACCGGTGCGGTGATTAACACAGACTATATCGAACCGCGACAATTATGGTGGACGCTGCTAGTATAGTGCTCGAGAAAGTGCAAGACGCTATACGAATACACAACAGCGTGAAAGTGAACACCGTGTTCAACGGTGAGTTTGTGACGGGTGATAAACGTGACAATAAGAGTATGAACACGAATAACTATGCTCTCTTTCGTACATCCGATATGCGCGAGTGGTACGAGCGACACGTAATCGAACCCACACTGGCGAAACTCGAAGAGTTCCAGGAGCGAGGATAGCGGGTGGGCCCTATCGCGTATCCTTGATCTTACAATTAATATCAACAGATATGATCCTATGCGCGCGGGATGTTCACCTGGAATTACCGCAAGAGATATTGAGGAAGAAAGCGGTGATTAACGTCCGGTCCATGGACAATGCGTGTTTCGCGTGGTCGGTGGTCGCCGCGCTGTATCCAATCGAAAAGAATGTGAATCGGGTATCCTTGTACCCGCATTATACAACCGTGTAAATGTACAAGACATTGAGTTTCCTATGTCTCTGAAAGGAATTAGTACATTTGAACGACTCAATGACGTATCGATAAATGTCTACACCATCGAGGGACATAAAACGCTAACCGTTCTACCGATACGGCTCACCGACCTGAAGAGAGAAAAGCACGTCAATCTGTTGTACGTGCAAGACTCGCGAGTCTACAACGTGGGACATTTCGCATGGATAAAGAACCTGTCCCGCCTCGTGAGCTCACAAATAAATAGATATGAACATAGGAAATACTTTTTGCGATCGGTGAGTATAACATTAAACAGAAAATCATAATATACGATATATTATATTTTTTATATAAAAGATATATGTAAAAATTGCAAATCTTTTTGCAGATGTCTACATTATTTTAGTTCGAGCGACAAGTTGCAATCGCACACGGTAGACTGCAGTGAGATGAACGACTGCGCCATCCGACTACCAAGCGGGACGACAAATGGCTGAGCTTTCGCAACTACAACAGGAAGGAGCGCGCTTCCGTTTGTGGTGTACGCCGATCTCGAATGCACCCTGGTAGAAGATGGACGCGGATGAAAGAACGTCGACGTACGCATATCAACGCCACGAGGTATTTAGCATAGGATACTACGTGCAGTGCTCTTACGACGACTCGTTATGTACGTATCGGTTTCGCCGCGATAAGGATTGCGTCGCCGTGGTTCGCCAACGAACTCGAAGAAATAGCGCATCGCGTAAAAGGTATTTTATCTGCCAATGTCCCCATGGAAACCGCTTTCGAAAGAACAGTGGCATGCGTTTCACAGCGCGACGCACTGCCACATTTGCGAAAAAACCGTTCACACTAAACGACGATGAGGAGCGAGTACGCGATCATTGCCATCTGACCGGTCGTTACAGAGGACCGCGCATTCAAACTGCAATCTCAACTATAAAGACTCATATGTCATTCCCGTAGTGTTTCACAATTTATCCGGCTATGACGCACATTTATCATAAAGGAATAGCTGCCGCGTTCGAAGGTTCGATCGAAGTACTACCGTTAACTAAAGAAAAATATATCTCGTTCACAAAAAACGTTAAAGACACCTGCCGATAAATCAGATTCGCGAAACAATATAAAGTTACGTTTCATCGATTCGTTAAAATTTCTTACCACTAGTCTCGAGAAATTGGCATCCTTCCTCGATAAGGACAAATTAAAAATTGTACGTTCCAAATTTTCCGAATTATCAGTCCACGATTTAGAACTACTGACGCGAAAAGGTGTCTTTCCTTACGAATACGTGGATTGCATGGACAAATTGCAGGACATGCGTTTACCACCGCGCGAATCATTTTACAGTTTCATTGGTCGGTGACACTGTGTCCGAGAGCGATTACGCGCACGCCGTGAACGTTTGGCAGCGGTTTCTCCATTCCAAACCTTGGGAGAATACAGCGATCTGTATTTAAAAACAGATGTATTGTTATTGGCCGACGTTTTCAAAAATTTTCGTGACAGTTGCATCAAAAGTTACGGACTAGACCCCGTTTATTACTACACATTGCCAGGTTTCACATGGGACGGCCATGTTGAAGCATACTCGTGTAAATTTCGAACTGCTAACCGATATAGATATGGTAATGTTTATCGAACGCGGTATTCGCGGCGGTCTGAGTCAATGTTCAGGCAGATACGCGCGAGCCAATAACAAGTACATGCAGTCGTACGATCCATCGAAACCATCGTCGTACCTAATGTATTTCGATGTAAACAACTTGTACGGTTGGGCAATGTGCCAACCACTACCGTACGCCGATTTCGATGGATCGAAGACGTTTCGAATTTTGATTTTAGCGCGATCGATACGAATTCGCCACAGGTTATATTCTCGAGGTCGATCTGGAGTACCCACAAAATAAACACGACGCGCACGCTGACCTACCGTTCTGTCCGACGCGCGATAAGCCACCAGGCGCGCGGCAGGTCAAGCTTCCTTGCAAACTGTGTGCGATAAGAAGCGCTACGTCATACACTATCGCAACCTTCAGCAATGCACGCGCCATGGCCTTCGAGTTACAAAATACATCGCGTATTGCAATTCGCTCAATCTCCATGGCTTTGCGATTACATCGAATTAAACACCCGATTTAGAACGCGCGCGACAAACGATTTCGAAAGAATTTATATAACTGATGAATAACGCGGTTTTCGGGAAAACGATGGAGAATGTGCGTAATCATGTAGATGTAAAATTATTGACTCATTGGGAGGGTAGATACGGCGCGGAGGGCAATGATCGCTAAACCAAATTTTCATAGTAGAAGTATATTTTCGGAAAATTTGGGTTGCAATAGAAATGCGCAAACTCGAGGTGAAATTTAACAAACCGATCTACGTAGGCATGTGTATCCTCGACATATCAAAGATATGTTTGTATGAATTTCATCACGAGTACATGTCTCCTCTGTATAGCGACAGATGTAAAATTATGTACACCGACACTGACAGTTTGATCTACCGTATAGAGTGCGAGGATGTGTACGAGAACGTGAAACGTGATATCGCTAGGTTTGATACGAGCGATTATCCGGTCGACAACGCGTACGGTATACCGCTTGAGAACAAGAAAGTGCCGGGCTTGATGAAAGATGAAAATAATGGCGCGATCATGACCGAATTCGTTGGACTCAGGGCGAAAATGTACGCTTTGCGAGTCAATGGTAAAAAAGACACTAAGAAAGCAAAAGGTGTCAAGAGTAACGTTGTAGCGCGTACTATAACGTTCGATGACTACACGCGGTGTCTGAACGACGAGATTGAAATGACTCGTCGCCAGTCGTGTATAAGATCGAAACTGCACCAAGTGCGTACAGTGTCCGAGACGAAAATCGCTCTGAGTCCGTACGACGACAAGCGGTACATGTTACCGGATTCGACCGATACGTTACCGTGGGGACATTATCGAATACCCTTGTAACATAATGTATATACCGTATATAATGTATAACGTAATGTATAACGTAATGTATGTAATATAACGTATAACGTATAACGTAATGTATAACGTAGAACGTAAAGTATAACGTATAACGGAACGTATAATGTATGTAATATAACGTAACGTAACGTATAACGTATAACGTATAACGGAACGTATAATGTATGTAATATAACGTATACGTAACATATAACGTAATGTATACCGTAATGTATACGTATAACGTAAAGTATAACGTATAACGTAACGTATAATGTATGTAATATAACGTAATGTATACCGTAATGTATAACGTATAACGTAAAGTATAACGTATAAACGTAACGTATAATGTATGTAATATAACGTATAACGTAATGTAAGTATGTATGTATGTATGTATGTATGTATGTATGTATGCAATGTATGTATGCAATGTATGAAATATAATGTTTTATATTGGAACATGATGTTAATAAAAATATTATATATATTAGATGGGATAATGAAAAATTGATTTAATATTTCATATTATATACTTATGTATTTCATATTTTATTTTCTACATATTTTTTTCTTAAATGTATTTATATTTTATATTTTATATATATTTTATACTTATATATCATATCATATCATATCATATCATATCATATCATATCATATCATACATATTTCATATTTCGTTTTATATATATTTTTACTTATATTGTATACTTATATTTTACACTTGTATGTAATACATATTTTTATGATCTACATATTTTTTATACAGTACAAATAAATGTCTTTATATATTAAATCACGTTGTCCTTGTGTATCCATGAATTGTGCGATCCGTCGAATCCCAGCCATTTCACAATAAACCTCGTCACCTCTCCTGCGAAGTACTTTCTCCACGAGATACACGTCTGGATAGGCCGCGCGATGCAGCTCGTGCTCGTAGAATCCTCCGGGTGACAGATTTTCCTCGATAGTCTTCGAGTAGATAGGTAACGGGATTAGTACGCTGCACTTAACAATTTTAAAGACCTCGGTCGTCCAATTCGGCGTGTAACCTTTCTCGAAATTGTCTTGTACTTGCTGACGCGTACCGGGTCGCCTACTTTGAACTTTGCCCGACCCGCGATCTTTATCTCGCTGTACACCGTGTTCAAGAGTCTTTCGGCGATCGCGGGAGTAACGTCGACGGGCCGCACGCCGATCGTTCGATGCTTGCGCGCGTTGTAATCCGACACGAGTCGCGATAACGCGTCGACCCACTTGTAAGTCCCATTGAGCGTAAACATCTTCCACATGTCGTTCTTCAACGTGCGATTGAATCGCTCGACGACCGATGCTTTCATCACCGAATATGTAGAATAATGATTGATGCAGTGTTTTCTCATGAGACGCTGCACGTCAGCGTTGTAAAATTCCTTCCCCATATCGGTTTGCAAGTTTTTCGGACACCTCTTGCTGTCTCGAATTATCTTAGCGATAACGTCGGCTGTCTCGCTTCCGCCTTTACTCTTGAGTGGCACGGCCCATGCATACTTGCTCAGCACATCGATGACGGTAAGTATGTAGTGGTAGCCTCTATTGAAACGCGAGTACGGACGCATCTCGACGATGTCAGCCTGCCACAGGTCATCGTACCCACGCACGATGACGCGTCTTCGGGGAAAATTTCTTCTCGCCGGTGCGTGCAGTTCCTCGACGAGTCGTCGCTTCTCGATATTTTTTACGTCCATCGGATTTCGACGATGTCATGTTTTTTTTAACGGTGCGTAATAATAATACGTGCAAAGAGGGAGAAATTATATCTCAAACTTTTTTTTCTGTCTTTAACCAATGACATTCAATCAACCATTTATTCCGTTCATCATCGCTCAATAGCGGTTTCTTCAGTTCTTTCAGCTCTTCGTCGTCGTCGTCGTTGGTTTGTCGTCGTCTATTTCTGCTCATTAACCGTTCACAGCTGTTTCTGAACCATTCGTAGCCGCGCCGCGCGGTTCACTTAATAATAAGACCAGCTGCGCGAAGTTCCTCGATGTTCGACAGGATCTCGTTGTCGTGGGCATTGTTACCAGCGTGGCGCGAAGCGTCGAGCAATCGTAGACGATCCACCAGCTCGTTGGGATCGTCCCAGTGCACGTAATCGATCTTATTGTCGGTCAGCGTCATCGCGCGAGGCGCGAATAATCCTTTTCCGGATCGTTTCTTCATGGATGCGGGCGGTATCAATTTCTTGATTATATTCGTGTACTTGTATCCCCTGTTGGACTTTACTCGCCCGAGAGGATCGTGATTGGCTCTATGAGTGCTCGTCTCGAACAGTATATTCATGTACTTTGCATATCCTCCTCCGTGTACATGTTTTCATCAGGCTTGTTTTTAAAGATCAACTCGTAAATACCGGGTGTGCCGATGTAACTTACGTCACCGATATGTATGTTATCCACGCTGTCCACCTTGAAACGTTTATTCCCGAGCATCATTCCATCGTTGCCGAGATAAACACCGTACACGGTATCTATATCGCTCCTTGGTTTGGCGCTCATAAGAGCATCGATGTACTCTTGGCCCAATGGCCCCAAGGTATCGTGCAACGCTTCTCGACCCTCAGGCGTTTCCAACTCCTTTCGAATAGACGTCGCGAGCTCCGAGTCATCCGTGAGTTGAAAAACAGGCATGTTTGCGGGTAATTCGAATTTTATTGTAGGCTGCACTTTTCTCGCCGTTACGTATGGCGGAGATGATATCGGTGGAGATGAGGTTATCGATGTAGAGGTTATCGGTGGTGGCACATCCAGTAAAGCTTTTGAGCGTTTCGATTGGCCTCGATTTACGCGGTGCCGGTGGGTGATCCGACCATTTTCTCTTTCTCGGCGTCGCATCCTCGGAAAACGTTTCGATCTCAGCGTCGCTCTCCGACTCCTCTTTCTTCACCGCGATCGATTTGTCGGCGATCTTTTGCAACGGCTCGATGAGAGGCTTAAAGTGCGTGTCCAACTCAATGTCTTTCTCGATCTTACCGGTCTTCATAGCGCGAAGTTTCTTGCGATTCGACTCGCTCGTTTTCGCAATCTTCTTCTTCGCAACCTTCTCGCGCTCGCGGATATCCATGCTCTTGTCGATCGCAGCCATCGCGGAAATACGTAAAGTGACGTTCTCTCCGACGTTTTACCTCGACGAGGTACCGACAATGACTGACCGCTTTTGCGGTATCGCGAACATGTTAAAGCCGTAATATAACGTAACGTATAACGTATAATGTATAACGTATAACGTAACATATAACGTAATGTATAACGTAATGTATAACGTATAACGTAAAGTATAACGTATAACGTAACGTATAATGTATGTAATATAACGTATAACGTATAACGTAATATAAGTATGTATGTATGTAAGTATGTATGTAAGTATGTATGTATGTATGTATGTATGTATGTATGTATGCATGTATGTATGAAATATAATGTTTTATATTGGACATGATGTTAATAAAAATATTATATTAGATGGGATAATAAAAATAATTTAATATTTCATATTATATACTTATGTATTTCATATTTTATTTTCTACGTATTTTTTCTTAAATGTATTTTATACTTATATATCAAATTTCATAACCCGTTGACCAACGTGGTACGCAAAATTGTCTGAGCGTTCGCGGCAACGTCGAAAAACAACTATTAATAAAGAGAGGGGGAAGGGGGAGCAGGGTACAAGCAAAAAGTGTCGCGAGACGTTTGCATATTTGCGCGTCATTCTTCTCGAGTAACGCATCGAAGAGAGAGAGAGAAATCTCATGTCCGTACCAACGTTCGTGGACCTGCAAGGTTTCCTCGTCGGAATGAAGTTTGTCGTGAAGGAGGTGGCGGTGCTGCGAAAGGGAACCGTTCTGGCGCATTACATCTTTGAACGTCCCATGCCGTGGAATCTCCTCATGAATTCCGACAAATCATGCGCTACCTGGTTGATCAAAAATCATCACGGTTTACGATGGAACGACAGAAACGTGCCGTACAGTATGGTGAAACGTCTCATTACATCGGCCGTGTTTGGTATGGAAGAGGATAATGATGATGACGACAACGAGACACCACCGACTCTCGTGTACGTCAAGGGAATCCAGAAACGCGAATGGCTGGTGGATCTGCTCGAAAATTTTGCGAGAAAGAAAATGATCGTCGAGACTATTGATGCGGATTACGAAGACATCGACTCTTTGAACACTCTGGATGCCACTAATACTGTGCTATGCGGAAAACATACGAAGAATTGCGCGTTGCAAAACGTATTTAAAATATTTAACTGGTGGTCGAAACATGAGAACGAAGTGGAATCTTTTTATAACACTTATAAAAAATAAATAAATTATACGTATATGTACGTTACAACGTTTTATTTCTTATCTCCTTTCCCCTCCACTACGCATGACTAAATACGTAAGAGAAAAAAATAAAAAAAAAGTATTTTTCAGGTCTGAATCACGATGTACTTTATTTTCCACTCGAGCGATATACGCGTTACGTTCGCCACAACGTCGGCGCTCGCTTCTGTAGTGTGAGACGCTGTTTGTTTACATGCGTGAAAAATGTCGCAACGCGCCCGCTGAAACATGTAGCGACGCGCTCGCTGAAACCTTGACAAAAGAACAAATCTTCCTATAAAGAAAATGCTGATCATGACCGCTACACCGCGATCGTTTAAAAACTATGACATCGCGCCGATCTCTCTATTTTGTATTCTAACAATAACAATAACAACCGTCTTCTACGACGGTATGTTTCATTGCTACGCCATTCGATTATGGCGTTGCGCGTTACAGAGCGTCAAGGTTAGGCGGCTCGTCTTTGTAACACGAGATATAATCATCCTTTTCGCTAGAAGCGACTACTTATCAGTTTTCAAACTGTCCTTACTTCACCTCTAGCGAGTTCCTTGCAGCAGTTACGCCTTAGTCTGCAACAGTCGCTCGCCGGAATTATAACGTCGTTCGCTGTGTCAGTTTTTTTTTAAAATAGTTTTTTTGTGGGAATCTAAGCCGAGGAGTGTGTGATAGCGGATTGTTTACAAGGTGCAAAAAAATGAATCATTAAGAATAGAATAGCTTAGGTTTGCCATGGCAAATCTGAGCTATTATATTCTGTATGATTAATTTTTTGCAGGTTTATTGTTAAATGGCACCTCATACATGTGCAAATCTGCCGAATTTCTATTAAAAGTGCGAGAATGAGGTGTCAGGCGTGTAACTTGTATTTTGTGCCGTCGACGTGTGACTCATGCATGCGCATGTATTGGTTGCGTGCTGCGCGAAGGGGTGCAAATCTTTCCGCAATGGAACGACCGCGATCGCCACCGCCGCGGTATGAGGAGACCGTTATTTCTTCAACACCCCCTCCCTGGTACGAGGTGCCTCAGGTGTACCCCATGGTAATATTTGAAGTGACCCTGGATGTCACCACCGACCGGAGGGTTGTACGTCGATCCTAATTTAGTAAGTGTCTTAACTTTTATTTATCTGTTTATGCCTTACGTTAAAAATAATTATCTTTACTGCTTTGGTAGTGTGATAGCAAAAAAGATACGCAAACGGGAGCGCGAACGCGAACGCGGGCGGGCGGGCGGCGGCGCGGGCGGCGGCGCGGACGGCGCGGGCGGCGCGGGCGGCGGCGCGGGCGGCGCGGGTGGGCCCTAACGCGGCACCCCCTCCCCCGCGCGGACCCTACGCGACCCTAACGCGGCACCCCCTCCCCCGCGCGGACCCTACGCGACCATAACGCGGCACCCCTCCCCCGCGCGAACCCTACGCGACCATAACGCGGCACCCCTCACCCGCGTGACGTCAACACCCCTCACCCTCCTTTGTAATACGAGACGCCGCTTGTAAATATCCACCCCCCCCCCCTCGCATAATGTCATCCTCCTCGACCCTCGGTTGCCCCCCCCCTCACGTGACGTCATCCCCCTCGCCCTCGGTTACCCCCCCCTCACCCCCCCTCGCGTAATGTCATCCTCCTCGACCCTCGGTTACCCCCCCCCTCACGTGACGTCATCCCCCTCGCCCTCGGTTACCCCCCCGCCCCTCACCCCCCCTCGCGTAATGTCATCCTCCTCGACCCTCGGTTACCACCCCCCCCACCCTCACGTGACGTCATCCCCCTCGCCCTCGGTTACCCCCCCGCCCCTCACCCCCCCTCATTGCCCCATGAGCCAGTACCGGTGCTCCTATACTACTGACGCGCTGCACACTTTTGGTCCTATACATTAGCCTCGTATCTCTTATAGTTTAAGAGATATCAACGAAATAATGGATTTTTTTATTTCAACGTTTTCTCTGACGGAATAGAGCTACGGGATCGGTGAAACCTTATACTTTTTGACGCGCTGCACACTTTTGGTTTTATACATTAGCCTCGTATCTATTATAGTTTAAGTAACATCAACGAAATAATGGATTTTTGTATTTCTACGTTTTCTCTGACGGTATAGAACTACGGAAACGGTGAATCCTTATAGTTTTCGACGCGCTGCACACTTTTGGCCCAATACATTAGCTTCGTATCTATTATAGTTTAAGTAACATCAACGAAATAATGGATTTTTGTGTTTCCACGTCTTCTCTGACGGAATAGAGCAACGGGACCGGTGAAGCCTTATAATCTTCGACGCGCTGCACACTTTTGGTCCTATACGTTAGCCTCGTATCTCTTATAATTTAAGAGATATCAACGAAATAATGGATTTTTGTGTTCCATCGTCTTCTCTGACGGAATAGAGCAACGGGACCGGTGAAGCCTTATAGTTTTCGACGCGCTGCACACTTTTGGTCCTATACATTAGCCTCGTATCTCTTATAGTTTAAGAGATATCAACGAAATAATGGATTTTTGTGTTTCCACGCCTTCTCTGACGGATTAGAGCAACGGGACCGGTGAAGCCTTATAGTTTTCGACGCTCTGCACACTTTTGGTCCTATACATTAGCCTCGTATCTCTTATAGTTTAAGAGATATCAACGAAATAATGGATTTTTGTGTTTCCACGTCTTCTCTGACGGAATAGAGCAACGGGACCGGTGAAGCCTTATAGTTTTCGACGCGCTGCACACTTTTGGTCCTATACATTATCCCCGTATCTCTTATAGTTTAAGAGATATCAACGAAATAATGGATTTTTGTATTTCTACGTCTTCTCTGACGGAATAGAACTACGGGAACGGTGAATCCTATAGTTTTCGACGCGCTGCACACTTTTGGTCCTATACATTAGCCTCGTATCTCTTATAGTTTAAGTAACATCAACAAAATAATGGATTTTTGTGTTTCCACGCTTTCTCTGACGGATTAGAGCAACGGGACCGGTGAAGCCTTATAGTTTTTAACGCTCTGCACACTTTTGGTCCTATACATTATCCCCGTATCTCTTATAGTTTAAGAGATATTAACGAAATAATGGATTTTTGTATTTCTACGTTTTTTTTGACGGTATAGAACTACGGAAACGGTGAATCCTTATAGTTTTCGACGCGCTGCACACTTTTGGTCCTATACATTAGCTTCGTATCTATTATAGTTTAAGTAACATCAACGAAATAATGGATTTTTGTATTTCTACGTTTTCTCTGACGGTATAGAACTACGGAAACGGTGAATCCTTATAGTTTTCGACGCGCTGCACACTTTTGGCCCTATACATTAGCTTCGTATCTATTATAGTTTAAGTAACATCAACGAAATAATGGATTTTTGTGTTTCCACGTCTTCTCTGACGGAATAGAGCAACGGGACCGGTGAAGCCTTATAATCTTCGACGCGCTGCACACTTTTGGTCCTATACGTTAGCCTCGTATCTCTTATAATTTAAGAGATATCAACGAAATAATGGATTTTTGTGTTCCATCGTCTTCTCTGACGGAATAGAGCAAGGGGACCGGTGAAGCGTTATAGTTTTCGACAAGTTGCTTAATTTTGGTCCTATATATTATCTCCGTATCTCTTATAGTTTAAGAGATATCAACGAAATAATGGATTTTTGTATTTCTACGTCTTCACTGAAGGAATAGAACTACGGAAACGGTGAATCCTTATAGTTTTCGACGCGCTGCACACTTCTGGTCCTATACATTAGCCTCGTATCTCTTATAGTTTAAGAGGTATCAACAAAATAATGGATTTTTGTGTTTCCACGCCATCTCTGACGGAATAGAACTACGGGAACGGTGAATCCTTTTAGTTTTCGACGCGCTGCACAATTTTGGTCCTATACATTATCCCCGTATCTCTTATAATTCAAGAAATATCCACGAAATAAAGGATTTTTGTGTTTCCACATCTTCTCTGACGGAATAGAACTACGGGAACGGTGAATCCTTTTAGTTTTTGACGCGCTGCACAATTTTGGTCTTATACATTATCCCCGTAACTCATATAATTCAAGAAATATCCACGAAATAATGGATTTTTGTGTTTCCACGTCTTCTCTGACGGAATAGAGCAACGGGACCGGTGAAGCCTTATAATCTTCGACGCGCTGCACACTTTTGGTCCTATACAATAGCCTCGTATCTCTTATAGTTTAAGAGATATCAACGAAATAATGGATTTTTTTATTTCAACGTTTTCTCTGACGGAATAGAGCTACGGGATCGGTGAAACCTTATACTTTTTGACGCGCTGCACACTTTTGGTTCTATACATTAGCCTCGTATCTCTTATAGTTTAAGAGGTATCAACGAAATAATGGATTTTTGTGTTTCCACGTCTTCTCTGACGGAATAGAACTACGGAAACGGTGAATCCTTATAGTTTTCGACGCGCTGCACACTTTTGGTCCTATACGTTAGCCTCGTATCTCTTATAGTTTAAGAGATATCAACGAAATAATGGATTTTTGTATTTCTACGTCTTCTCTGACGGAATAGAACTACGGGAACGGTGAATCCTTATAGTTTTCGACGCGCTGCACACTTTTGGTCCTATACATTAGCCTCGTATCTCTTATAGTTTAAGAGATATCAACGAAATAATGGATTTTTGTGTTTCCACGTCTTCTCTGACGGAATAGAGCAACGGGACCGGTGAAGCCTTATAGTTTTCGACGCGCTGCACACTTTTGGTCCTATACATTAGCCTCGTATCTCTTATAGTTTAAGAGATATCAACGAAATAATGGATTTTTGTATTTCTACGTCTTCTCTGACGGAATAGAACTACGGGAACGGTGAATCCTTATAGTTTTCGACGCGCTGCACACTTTTGGTCCTATACATTAGCCTCGTATCTCTTATAGTTTAAGAGATATAACGAAATAATGGATTTTTGTGTTTCCACGTCTTCTCTGACGGATAGAGCAACGGGAACGGTGAAGCCTTATAGTTTTCGACGCGCTGCACACTTTTGGTCCTATACATTAGCCTCGTATCTCTTATAGTTTAAGAGATATCAACGAAATAATGGATTTTTGTGTTTCCACGTCTTCTCTGACGGAATTAGAGCAACGGGACCGGTGAAGCCTTATAGTTTTCGACGCGCTGCACACTTTTGGTCCTATACATTAGCCTCGTATCTCTTATAGTTTAAGAGATATCAACGAAATAATGGATTTTTGTATTTCTACGTTTTCTCTGACGGAATAGAACTACGGGAACGGTGAATCCTTATAGTTTTCGACGCGCTGCACACTTTTGGTCCTATACATTAGCCTCGTATCTCTTATAGTTTAAGAGATATCAACGAAATAATGGATTTTTGTAGTTTCCACGTCTTCTCTGACGGAATAGAACTACGGGAACGGTGAATCCTTATAGTTTTCGACGCGCTGCACACTTTTGGTCCTATACATTAGCCTCGTATCTCTTATAGTTTAAGAGATATCAACGAAATAATGGATTTTTGTATTTCCACGTCTTCTCTGACGGAATAGAACTACGGGAACGGTGAATCCTTATAGTTTTCGACGCGCTGCACACTTTTGGTCCTATACATTAGCCTCGTATCTCTTATAGTTTAAGAGATATCAACGAAATAATGGATTTTTGTATTTCTACGTCTTCTCTGACGGAATAGAACTACGGGAACGGTGAATCCTTATAGTTTTCGACGCGCTGCACACTTTTGGTCCTATACATTAGCCTCGTATCTATTATAGTTTAAGTAACATCAACGAAATAATGGATTTTTGTGTTTCCACGTCTTCTCTGACGGAATAGAGCAACGGGACCGGTGAAGCCTTATAGTTTTCGACGCGCTGCACACTTTTGGTCCTATACATTAGCCTCGTATCTCTTATAGTTTAAGAGATATCAACGAAATAATGGATTTTTGTGTTTCCACGTCTTCTCTGACGGAATAGAACTACGGGAACGGTGAAGCCTTATAGTTTTCGACGCGCTGCACACTTTTGGTCCTATACATTAGCCTCGTATCTCTTATAGTTTAAGAGATATCAACGAAATAATGGATTTTTGTGTTTCCACGTCTTCTCTGACGGAATAGAGCAACGGGACCGGTGAAGCCTTATAGTTTTCGACGCGCTGCACACTTTTGGTCCTATACATTAGCCTCGTATCTCTTATAGTTTAAGAGATATCAACGAAATAATGGATTTTTGTATTTCTACGTCTTCTCTGACGGAATAGAACTACGGGAACGGTGAATCCTTATAGTTTTCGACGCGCTGCACACTTTTGGTCCTATACATTAGCCTCGTATCTCTTATAGTTTAAGAGATATCAACGAAATAATGGATTTTTGTGTTTCCACGTCTTCTCTGACGGAATAGAGCTACGGGACCGGTGAAGCCTTATAGTTTTCGACGCGCTGCACACTTTTGGTCCTATACATTAGCCTCGTATCTCTTATAGTTTAAGAGATATCAACGAAATAATGGATTTTTGTGTTTCCACGTCTTCTCTGACGGAATAGAGCAACGGAACCGGTGAAGCCTTATAGTTTTCGACGCGCTGCACACTTTTGGTCCTATACATTAGCCTCGTATCTCTTATAGTTTAAGAGATATCAACGAAATAATGGATTTTTGTATTTCCACGTCTTCTCTGACGGAATAGAACTACGGGAACGGTGAATCCTTATAGTTTTCGACGCGCTGCACACTTTTGGTCCTATACATTAGCCTCGTATCTCTTATAGTTTAAGAGATATCAACGAAATAATGGATTTTTGTGTTTCCACGTCTTCTCTGACGGAATAGAGCTACGGGACCGGTGAATCCTTATAGTTTTCGACGCGCTGCACACTTTTGGTCCTATACATTAGCCTCGTATCTCTTATAGTTTAAGAGATATCAACGAAATAATGGATTTTTGTATTTCTACGTCTTCTCTGACGGAATAGAACTACGGGAACGGTGAATCCTTATAGTTTTCGACGCGCTGCACACTTTTGGTCCTATACATTAGCCTCGTATCTCTTATAGTTTAAGAGATATCAACGAAATAATGGATTTTTGTGTTTCCACGTCTTCTCTGACGGAATAGAGCAACGGGACCGGTGAAGCCTTATAGTTTTCGACGCGCTGCACACTTTTGGTCCTATACATTAGCCTCGTATCTCTTATAGTTTAAGAGATATCAACGAAATAATGGATTTTTGTATTTCTACGTCTTCTCTGACGGAATAGAACTACGGGAACGGTGAATCCTTATAGTTTTCGACGCGCTGCACACTTTTGGTCCTATACATTAGCCTCGTATCTCTTATAGTTTAAGAGATATCAACGAAATAATGGATTTTTGTATTTCTACGTCTTCTCTGACGGAATAGAACTACGGGAACGGTGAAGCCTTATAGTTTTCGACGCGCTGCACACTTTTGGTCCTATACATTAGCCTCGTATCTCTTATAGTTTAAGAGATATCAACGAAATAATGGATTTTTGTGTTTCA
>JASTWR010002552.1:0-16070 GCA_030770355.1 Harpagoxenus sublaevis
TAGTATCTCTTATAGTTAAGAGATATCAACGAAATAATGGATTTGTTTTTTTACGTTTTCTCTGACGGAATAGAGCTACGGGACCGGTAAAGCCTTATAGTTTTGACGCGCTGCACACTTTTGGTCCTATACATTAGCCCCGTATCTCTTATAGTTTAAGATATATCAAAGAAATAATGGATTTTTGTGTTTTACGTCTTTCTGACGAAATGAGCTACGGGACCGGTGAAAACCTTATGGCTTTCGACGCGTTGCACATTTTTGGTCCTATACATTAGCCCGTATCTCTTACAGTATAAGAGATATCAACAATAATAAATTTTTTGTGTTTCTACGTTTTCTCTGACGGAATAGAGCTTCGGGACTGGTCCTATACATTAGCTTCGTATCACTTATAGTTTAAAAGATATCAACGAAATAATGGATTTTTGTGTTTCCACGTCTTCTCTGACGGAATGGAGCTACGGGACCGGTGAGGCCTTATAGCTTTCGACGCGCTGCATATTTTGGTCCTATACATTAGCCCCGGTATCTCTTACAGTATAAGAGATATTCAAACAAAATAATAAATTTTTGTGTTTCTACGTTTTCTCTGACGGAATAGAGCTTACGGGACTATAAAGCCTTATACTTTTTTGACGCGCTGTGCACCACTTTTGTCCTATACAATTAGCTTCGTATCTCTTATAGTGTAAGAGATAATCAACCACGGAAATAATGTGAATTTTTGTGTCTTTTCCATTACTCTTGTACGAAATAGAGCTATGGACCAGTAAAGCCTTATAGTTTTCCGACCGCGCTGCACACATTTGGTCCTATGCATTAGCTTCGTATCTCTTATAGATAGATTAAGAGATATTAAAGAAATAATTGGATTTTTGTGTTTCTATCCGTTTTCTCTGACGGATGGAGCTTCGGGGACTGGTCCTATACATTAGCTCCGAATCTCTTATAGTTTCAAGATAATATCAAAGACATAATGGATTTTTTGTTGTTTCTACGTCTTATCTGACTGGACTGAGCTACGGGACCCGGTAAAGCCTTATAGTTTTTCGACGCCGCAGGCACACTTTTGGTCCTATACATTAGCCACATACTCTTTATAGTTATGAGAGATCAACGACATAATGTATTTTTGTGTTTCTACGTCTTCTCTACTGGGAATCGAGCTAGGGGACCGGTCGAAGCCTTATAGTTTCGACGCGCTGCACACTTTTGGTCCTATACTTAGCCCCGTGGTCGCGGTTCACTAGTTTAATGCGATATCAACGAAATAATGGATTTATCGTTTCCTACGTATTCTCTGACGGAATTAGAGCTACGGGGACCGGTGTAAAGCCTTTATAGTTTTCTGACGCGCAGGCACACATTTGGTCCTATAATTAGACCCATATCTCTTATAGGTTTAGAGATATCAACGAAAATAATGCTATTTGTGTTCTACGTTTTCTCTGACGGAAATAGAGCTACGGGTACCGGATGAATCCTTATAGTTTTCGACGCGCCTGCCACAACTTTTGGTCCCTATACCATTATGCCCCGTATCTCTTATAGTTTAAGAGATATCAACGAAATAATGATTTTTGTGTTTCTACGTTTCTCTGACGGAATAGAGCTACGGGACCGGTGAATAGCCTTATGGTTTCAACGACGCCTGCACACATTTGGTCTATACATTAGCCCCGTATCTCTATAGTTTAAGAAATATCAACGAAATAATGGATTTTTGTGTTTCTACGTCTTCTCTGACGGAATAGAGCTACGGGACCGGTGAAGCCTTATAGTTTTCAACGCGCTGCACACTTTTGGTCCTATACATTAGCTTCGTATCTCTTATAGTTAAAGAGATATCACCAAAATAATGGATTTTTGTGTTTCTACGTCTTCTCTGACGGAATAGAGCTACGGGACCGGTAATGCCTTATAGTTTTCGACGCGCAGAACACTTTTGGTCCTATATATTAGCCCCGTATCTCTTATAGTTTAAGAGATATAAACGAAATAATGGATTTTTGTGTTTCTACGTCTTCTCTGACGGAATAGAGCTACGGGACCGGTGAAGCCTTATAGTTTTCGACGCGCTGCACACTTTTGGTCCTATACATTAGCCCCGTATCTCTTATAGTTTAAGAGATATAAACGAAATAATGGATTTTTGCTTTTCTACGTCTTCTCTGACGGAATAAAACGACGGGACTGATGAAGCCTTATAATTTTCGACGCGCTGCACACTTTGGTCCTATGCATTAGCCCCGTATCTCTTATAGCTTAAGATATATCAACGAAATAATGTATTTTTGTGTTTCTACGTTTTCTCTGACGGAATAGAGCTTCGGGACTGGTCCTATACATTAGCTTCGTATCTCTTATAGTTTAAAAGATATCAACGAAATAATGGATTTTTGTGTTTTCACGTCTTCTCTGACGGAATGGAGCTACGGGACCGGTGAGGCCTTATAGCTTTCGACGCGCTGCATATTTTTGGTCCTATACATTAGCCCCGTATCTCTTACAGTATAAGAGATATTAACGAAATAATGGATTTTTGTGTTTTTACGTCTTCTCTGACGGAATAGAGCTACGGGACCGGTAAAGCCTTATAGTTTTCGACGCGCTGCACACATTTGGTCCTATACATTAGCCCCGTATCTTATAGTTTAAGAGATATCAACGAAATAATGGATTTTTGTGTTTCTACGTCTTCTCTGACGGAATAGAGCTACGGGACCGGTAAAGCCTTATAGTTTTCGACGCGCTGCACACATTTGGTCCTATACATTAGCCCCGTATCTCTTATAGTTTAAGAGATATCAACGAAATAATAAATTTTTGTGTTTCTACGTTTTCTCTGACGGAATAGAGCTACGGGACCGGTGAAGCCTTATAGTTTTTGACGCGCTGCACACTTTTGGTCCTATACATTAGCTTCGTATCTCTTATAGTTTAAGAGATATCAACGAAATAATGGATTTTTGTGTTTCTACGTTTTCTCTGACGGAATAGAGCTACGGGACCGGTGAAGCCTTATAGTTTTCGACGCGCTGCACACTTTTGGTCCTATACATTAGCTTCGTATCTCTTATAGTTTAAGAGATATTAACGAAATAATGGATTTTTGTGTTTCTACGTTTTCTCTGACGGAATAGAGCTACGGGACCGGTGAAGCCTTATAGTTTTCGACGCGCTGCACACTTTTGGTCCTATACATTAGCCCGTATCTCTTATAGTTTAAGAGATATCAACGAAATAATGGATTTTTGTGTTTCTACGTCTTCTCTGACGGAATAGAGCTACGGGACCGGTAAACCTTATAGCTTTCGACGCGCTGCATATTTTGGTCCTATACATTAGCCCGTATCTCTTATAGTTTAAGAGATATCAACAAAATAATAAATTTTTGTGTTTCTACGTTTCTCTGACGGAATAGAGCTTCGGGACTAGTAAAGCCTTATACTTTTTGACGCGCTGCACACTTTTGGTCCTATACATTAGCTTCGTATCTCTTATAGTTTAAGAGATATCAACGAAATAATGGATTTTTGTTTTTCTACGTTTTCTCTGACGGAATAGAGCTACGGGACCGGTGAAGCCTTATAGTTTTCGACGCGCTGCACACATTTGGTCCTATACATTAGCCCGTATCTCTTATAGATAAGAGATATTAAAGAAATAATGGATTTTTGTGTTTCTACGTTTTCTCTGACGGAATGGAGCTTCGGGACTGGTCCTATACATTAGCTTCGTATCTCTTATAGTTTAAGAGATATCAAAGAAATAATGGATTTTTGTGTTTCTACGTCTTCTCTGACGGAATAGAGCTACGGGACCGGTGAAGCCTTATAGTTTTCGACGCGCTGCACACTTTTGGTCCTATACATTAGCCCCGTATCTCTTATAGTTTAAGAGATATCAACGAAATAATGGATTTTTGCGTTTCTACGTCTTCTCTGACGGAATAGAGCTACGGGACCGGTAAAGCCTTATAGTTTTCGACGCGCTGCACACTTTTGGTCCTATACATTAGCCCCGTATCTCTTATAGTTTAAGAGATATCAACAAAATAATGGATTTTTGTGTTTCTACGTCTTCTCTGACGGAATAGAGCTTACGGGCGACCTGGTAGAATCCTTATTACTTTTTCGACGCGCTGCCACACTTTTGGTCCTATACTATTAGGCCCCTGGTATCTCTTATAGTTTTAAGAGATATCAACGCTAATAATGTAATTTTTTGTTGTCTTACGTTGTTCTCATGACGGAACTAGAGCTAATGGGAACCAGGTGACGCCTTATAGCTTTTCCGACACGCTGCCACACTTTTGGTCCTATACACTTAGCTTCTACCGTATCTCTTATATTTTTAAGTAGATTATTTTAACCGAAATAATGTATTTTTGTTTTTTTTTCTCCGTTTTTTCTGACGGAATAGAGCCTACGGAACCTGTGAAGCCTTTATAGTTTTTGACGCCGCTGCACACTTTTGGTCCTATACCATTAGCCCCGTATCTCTTATAGTTAAGATATATCAAAGAAATAATGGATTTTTGTGTTTTACGTCTTCTCTGACGGAATGAGCTACGGGACCGGTGAAACCTTATAGTTCTTCGACGCGCTGCACACTTTTGGTCCCTATACATTAGCCCCGTATCTCTTACAGTATAAGAGATATCAACAAAATAATAAATTTTGTGTTTCTACGTTTTCTCTGACGGAATAGAGCTTCGGGACTGGTCCTATACATTAGCTTCGTATCTCTTATAGTTTAAAAGATATCAACGAAATAATGGATTTTTGTGTTTCCACGTCTTCTCTGACGGAATGGAGCTACGGGACCGGTGAGGCCTTATAGCTTTCGACGCGCTGCATATTTTTGGTCCTATACATTAGCCCCGTATCTCTTACAGTATAAGAGATATCAACAAAATAATAAATTTTTGTGTTTCTACGTTTTCTCTGACGGAATAGAGCTTCGGGACTAGTAAAGCCTTATACTTTTTGACGCGCTGCACACTTTTGGTCCTATACATTAGCTTCGTATCTCTTATAGTTTAAGAGATATCAACGAAATAATGGATTTTTGTGTTTCTACGTTTTCTCTGACGGAATAGAGCTACGGGACCGGTAAAGCCTTATAGTTTTCGACGCGCTGCACACATTTGGTCCTATGCATTAGCTTCGTATCTCTTATAGATTAAGAGATATTAAAGAAATAATGGATTTTTGTGTTTCTACGTTTTCTCTGACGGAATAGAGCTTCGGGACTGGTCCTATACATTAGCTTCGTATCTCTTATAGTTTAAGAGATATCAACGAAATAATGGATTTTTGTGTTTCTACGTCTTCTCTGACGGAATAGAGCTACGGGACCGGTGAAACCTTATAGCTTTCGACGCGCTGCACACTTTTGGTCCTATACATTAGCCCCGTATCTCTTATAGTTTAAGAGATATCAACGAAATAATGGATTTTTGTGTTTCTACGTCTTCTCTGACGGAATAGAGCTACGGGACCGGTGAAGCCTTATAGCTTTCGACGCGCTGCACACTTTTGGTCCTATACATTAGCCCCGTATCTCTTATAGTATAAGAGATATTAACGAAATAATGGATTTTTGCGTTTCTACGTCTTCTCTGACGGAATAGAGCTACGGGACCGGTAAAGCCTTATAGTTTTCGACGCGCTGCACACATTTGGTCCTATACATTAGCCCCGTATCTCTTATAGTTTAAGAGATATCAACGAAATAATGGATTTTTGTGTTTCTACGTTTCTCTGACGGAATAGAGCTACGGGACCGGTAAAGCCTTATAGTTTTCGACGCGCTGCACACTTTTGGTCCTATACATTAGCTTCGTATCTCTTATAGTTTAAGAGATATCAACGAAATAATGGATTTTTGTGTTTCTACGTTTTCTCTGACGGAATAGAGCTACGGGACCGGTGAAGCCTTATACTTTTCGACGCGCTGCACACTTTTGGTCCTATACATTAGCTTCGTATCTCTTATAGTTTAAGAGATATCAACGAAATAATGGATTTTTGTGTTTCTACGTCTTCTCTGACGGAATAGAGCTATGGGACCGGTAAAGCCTTATAGTTTTTGACGCGCTGCACACTTTTGGTCCTATACATTAGCCCCGTATCTCTTATAGTTTAAGAGATATCAACGAAATAATGGATTTTTGTGTTTCTACGTTTTCTCTGACGGAATAGAGCTACGGGACTGCCTTATACTTTTTGACGCGCTGCACACTTTTGGTCCTATACATTAGCCTCGTATCTCTTATAGTTTAAGAGATATCAACGAAATAATGGATTTTTGTGTTTCTACGTCTTCTCTGACGGAATAGAGCTACGGGACCGGTGAAGCCTTATAGTTTTCGACGCGCTGCACACTTTTGGTCCTATACATTAGCCCGTATCTCTTATAGTTTAAGAGATATCAACGAAATAATGGATTTTTGTGTTTCTACGTTTTCTCTGACGGAATAGAGCTACGGGACCGGTAAAGCCTTATAGTTTTCGACGCGCTGCACACTTTTGGTCCTATACATTAGCCCCGTATCTCTTATAGTTTAAGAGATATCAACGAAATAATGGATTTTTGTGTTTCTACGTCTTTTCTGACGGAACTGAGCTACGGGACGGGTGAAACCTTATGGCTTTCGACGCGTTGCATATTTTTGGTCCTATACATTAGCCCCGTATCTCTTACAGTATAAGAGATATCAACAAAATAATAAATTTTTGTGTTTCTACGTTTTCTCTGACGGAATAGAGCTTCGGGACTGGTCCTATACATTAGCTTCGTATCACTTATAGTTTAAAAGATATCAACGAAATAATGGATTTTTGTGTTTCCTCACGTCTTCTCTGACGGAATGGAGCTACGGGACCGGTGAGGCCTTATAGCTTTCGACGCGTTTGCATATTTTTGGTCCTATACATTAGCCCCGTATCTCTTACAGTATAAGAGATATCAACACAATAATAAATTTTTGTGTTTTCTACGTTTTCTCTGACGGAATAGAGCTTCGGGACTAGTAAAGCCTTATACTTTTTGACGCGCTGCACACTTTTGGTCCTATACATTAGCTTCGTATCTCTTATAGTGTAAGAGATATCAACGAAATAATGAATTTTTGTGTCTTTTCGCATTCTCTGACGAAATAGAGCTATGGGACCAGTAAAGCCTTATAGTTTTCGACGCGCTGCACACATTTGGTCCTATGCATCAGCTTCGTATCTCTTATAGATTAAGAGATATTAAAGAAATAATGGATTTTTGTGTTTCTACGTTTTCTCTGACGGAATGGAGCTTCGGGACTGGTCCTATACATTAGTTTCGAATCTCTTATAGTTTAAAAGATATCAAAGAAATAATGGATTTTTGTGTTTCTACGTCTTCTCTGACTGATTAGAGCTACGGGACCGGTGAAACCTTATGGCTTTCGACGCGCTCCACACTTTTGGTCGTATACATTAGCCCCGTATCTCTTACAGTTATAAAGATATTAACGAAATAATGGATTTTTGCGTTTCTCACGTCTTCTCTGACGGAATGGAGCTACGGGACCGGTGAGGCCTTATAGCTTTCGACGCGCTAGCATATTTTTGGTCCTATACATTAGCCCCCGTATCTCTTATGAGTTTAAGAGATATCAACGAAATAATGGATTTTTGTGGTTTCTACGTCTTCTCAACGGAATAGAGCTACTGGGACCGGTGATGAAGCCTTCTTAGTTTTCGTGACCACGCTGCACACTTTTGGTCCTATACACTTAGCCTCGTATCTCTTATAGTTTTAAGAGATATTCAACGAAATAATGGATTTTTTGGTTTCTACGTTTCTCTGGACGGAATAGAGCTACGGGACCTGGTTAAACCTTATACTTTTTTCGACGCAGCCTGCACACATTTTGGTCCTATAACATTAGCCCTGTATCTCGATAGTTTAATGAGATATCCACGAAAATAATGAATTTTGTGTTTCTACGTCTTTCTCTGACGGGATTAGAGACTATGGGACCGTGGTAAACCTTATAGCTTTTTGACGCGCTGCACACTTTTGGTCCTATACATTAGCCCCGTATCTCTATAAGTTTAGAGATATTAACGAAATAATGGATTTTTGTGTTTCTACGTCTTCTCTGACGGAATAGAGCTACGGGACCGGTGAAGCCTTATAGTTTTCGACGCGCTGCACACTTTTGGTCCTATACATTAGCCCCGTATCTCTTATAGTATAAGAGATATTAACGAAATAATGGATTTTTGTGTTTCTACGTCTTCTCTGACGGAATAGAGCTACGGGACCGGTGAAGCCTTATAGTTTTCGACGCGCTGCACACTTTTGGTCCTATACATTAGCCCCGTATCTCTTAATAGTTAAGAGATATCAACGAAAATAATGGATTTTGTGTTTCTACGTCTTCTCTGACGAATAGAGCTATCGGGACCTGGTAAAGCCTTATAGCTTTTCGACGCGCTGCACACTTTGGTCCTATACATTAGCCCCGTATCTCTTATAGTTTAAGAGATATCAACAAAATAATGGATTTTTGTGTTTCTACGTTTTCTCTGACGGAATAGAGCTACGGGACCGGTGAAGCCTTATATTTTTCGACGCGCTGCACACTTTTGGTCCTATACATTAGCCCCGTATCTCTTATAGTTTAAGAGATATTAACGAAATAATGGATTTTTGTGTTTCTACGTTTTCTCTGACGGAATAGAGCTTCGGGACTGGTCCTATACATTAGCTTCGTATCTCTTATAGTTTAAGAGATATCAACGAAATAATGGATTTTTGTGTTTCTACGTCTTCTCTGACGGAATAGAGCTACGGGACCGGTAAAGCCTTATAGCTTTCGACGCGCTGCACACTTTTGGTCCTATACATTAGCCCCGTATCTCTTATAGTTTAAGAGATATCAACGAAATAATGGATTTTTGTGTTTCTACGTTTTCTCTGACGGAATAGAGCTTCCTCGGACTGGTCCTATACATTAGCTTCGTATCTCTTATAGTTTAAAGATATTAACGAAATAATGGATTTTTGTGTTTCTACGTCTTCTCTGACGGAATAGAGCTACGGGACCGGTAAAGCCTTATAGCTTTCGACGCGCTGCACACATTTGGTCCTATACATTAGCCCCGTATCTCTTATAGTATAAGAGATATTAACGAAATAATGGATTTTTGCGTTTCTACGTCTTCTCTGACGGAATAGAGCTACGGGACCGGTGAGGCCTTATAGTTTTCGACGCGCTGCACACTTTTGGTCCTATGCATTAGCCCCGTATCTCTTATAGCTTAAGATATATCAACGAAATAATGTATTTTTGTGTTTCTACGTCTTCTCTGACGGAATAGAGCTACGGGACCGGTAAAGCCTTATAGTTTTCGACGCGCTGCACACATTTGGTCCTATACATTAGCCCCGTATCTCTTATAGTTTAAGAGATATCAACGAAAATAATGGATTTTTGTGTTTCTACGTCTTCTCTGACGGAATAGAGCTACGGGACTGATGAAGCCTTATAATTTTTCGACGCGCTGCACACTTTGGTCCTATGCATTAGCCCCGTATCTCTTATAGCTTAAGATATATCAACGAAATAATGGATTTTTGTGTTTCTACGTTTTCTCTGACGGAATAGAGCTACGGGACCGGTGAAGCCTTATAGTTTTCGACGCGCTGCACACATTTTGGTCCTATACATTAGCCTCGTTTCTCTTATAGTTTAAAGAGATATCAACAAAATAATGTATTTTTTGTGTTTTTACGTCTTTTCTGACGGAACTGAGCTACGGGGACCGGTGAAACTTATGGCTTTTCGACGCGTTGCATATCTTTTGGTCCTATACATTAGCCCCGTATCTCTTACAGTATAAGAGATATCAACAAAATAATAAATTTTTGTGTTTCTACGTCTTTCTCTGACGGAATAGAGCTTCGGGACTGGTAAAACCTTATGACTTTTGGACGCGCTGCACACTTTTGGTCCCTATACATTAGCTTCGTATCTCTTATAGTTTAAAGATATCAACGAAATAATGGATTTTTGTGTTTCCACGTCTTCTCTGACGGAATGGAGCTACGGGACCGGTGAGGCCTTATAGCTTTCGACGCGTTGCATATTTTTGGTCCTATACATTAGCCCCGTATCTCTTACAGTATAAGAGATATCAACACAATAATAAATTTTTGTGTTTCTACGTTTTCTCTGACGGAATAGAGCTTCGGGACTAGTAAAGCCTTATACTTTTTGAAGCGCTGCACACTTTTGGTCCTATACATTAGCTTCGTATCTCTTATAGTGTAAGAGATATCAACGAAATAATGAATTTTTGTGTCTTTTCGCATTCTCTGACGAAATAGAGCTATGGGACCAGTAAAGCCTTATAGTTTTCGACGCGCTGCACACATTTGGTCCTATGCATCAGCTTCGTATCTCTTATAGATTAAGAGATATTAAAGAAATAATGGATTTTTGTGTTTCTACGTTTTCTCTGACGGAATGGAGCTTCGGGACTGGTCCTATACATTAGTTTCGAATCTCTTATAGTTTAAAAGATATCAAAGAAATAATGGATTTTTGTGTTTCTACGTCTTCTCTGACTGATTAGAGCTACGGGACCGGTGAAACCTTATGGCTTTCGACGCGCTGCCACACTTTTGGTCCTATACATTAGCCTCGTATCTCTTATAGTTAAAGATATTAACGAAATAATGGATTTTTGTCGTTTCTACGTCTTCTCTGACGGAATAGAGCTACGGAACCGGTAAAGCCTTATAGTTTTCGCCGCGCTGCTCACATTTGGTCCTATACATTAGCCCCGTATCTCTTACAGTATAAGAGATATTAACGAAATAATGGATTTTTGCTGTTTCTACGTCTTCTCTGACGGAATAGAGCTACGGGACCGGTAAAGCAATATAGTTTTCGCCGCGCTGCACACATTTGGTCCTATACATTAGCCCCGTTTCTCTTATAGTTTAAGAGATATCAACAAAATAATAAATTTTTGTGTTTTTACGTTTTCTCTGACGGAATAGAGCTTCGGGACTAGTAAAGCCTTATACTTTTTGACGCGCTGCACACTTTTTGGTCCTATACATTAGCTTCGTATCTCTTATAGTTTAAGAGATATCAACGAAATAATGGATTTTTGTGTTTCTACGTTTTCTCTGACGGAATAGAACTTCGGGACTGGTAAAACCTTATACTTTTTGACGCGCTGCACACTTTCGGTCCTATACATTAGCTTCGTATCTCTTATAGTTTAAGAGATATCAACAAAATAATGTATTTTTGTGTTTCTACGTCTTCTCTGACGGAATAGAGCTTCGGGACTGGTAAACCTTATACTTTTTGACGCGCTGCACACTTTGGTTCTATGCATTAGCCCCGTATCTCTTATAGTTTAAGATATATCAAAGAAATAATGGATTTTTGTGTTTCTACGTCTTTTCTGACGGAACAGAGCTACGGGACCGGTGAAACCTTATGGCTTTCGACGCGCTGCACACTTTTGGTCCTATTATTAGCCCCGTATCTCTTACAGTATAAACAATATTAACGAAATAATGGATTTTTGCGTTTCTACGTCTTCTCTGACGGAATAAAACGACGGGACTGATGAAGCCTTATAATTTTTGACGCGCTGCACACTTTGGTACTATGCATTAGCCCCGTATCTCTTATAGCTTAAGATATATCAACGAAATAATGTATTTTTGTGTTTCTACGTTTTCTCTGACGGAATAGAGTTTCGGGACTGGTCCTATTCGTTAGCTTCGTATCTCTTATAGTTTAAAAAATATCAACGAAGTAATGGATTTTTGTGTCTCCACGTCTTCTCTGACGGAATGGAGCTACGGGACCGGTGAGGCCTTATAGCTTTCGACGCGCTGCATATTTTTGGTCCTATACATTAGCCCCGTATCTCTCTTACAGTATAAGAGATATTAACGAAATAATGGATTTTTGCGTTTCTACGTCTTCTCTGACGGAATGCTACGGGACCGGTAAAGCCTTATAGTTTTTGACGCGCTGCACACTTTTGGTCTTATACATTAGCTTTGTATCTCTTATAGTTTAAGAGATATCAACAAAATAATAAATTTTTGTGTTTCTACGTTTTCTCTGACGGAATAGAGCTTCGGGACTAGTAAAGCCTTATACTTTTTGACGCGCTGCACACTTTTGGTCCTATACATTAGCTTCGTATCTCTTATAGTTTAAGAGATATCAACAAAATAATAAATTTTTGTGTTTCTACGTTTTCTCTGACGGAATGGAGCTTCGGGACTGGTCCTATACATTAGCCCCGTATCTCTTATAGTTTAAGATATATCAAAGAAATAATGGATTTTTGTGTTTTTACGTCTTTTCTGACGGAACTGAGCTACGGGACCGGTGAAACCTTATGGCTTTCGACGCGTTGCATATTTTTGGTCCTATACATTAGCCCCGTATCTCTTACAGTATAAGAGATATCAACAAAATAATAAATTTTTGTGTTTCTACGTTTTCTCTTACGGAATAGAGCTTCGGGACTGGTCCTATACATTAGCTTCGTATCACTTATAGTTTAAAAGATATCAACGAAATAATGGATTTTTGTGTTTCCACGTCTTCTCTGACGGAATGGAGCTACGGGACCGGTGAGGCCTTATAGCTTTCGACGCGTTGCATATTTTTGGTCCTATACATTAGCCCCGTATCTCTTACAGTATAAGAGATATCAACACAATAATAAATTTTTGTGTTTCTACGTTTTCTCTGACGGAATAGAGCTTCGGGACTAGTAAAGCCTTATACTTTTTGACGCGCTGCACACTTTTGGTCCTATACATTAGCTTCGTATCTCTTATAGTGTAAGAGATATCAACGAAATAATGAATTTTTGTGTCTTTTCGCATTCTCTGACGAAATAGAGCTATGGGACCAGTAAAGCCTTATAGTTTTCGACGCGCTGCACACATTTGGTCCTATGCATCAGCTTCGTATCTCTTATAGATTAAGAGATATTAAAGAAATAATGGATTTTTGTGTTTCTACGTTTTCTCTGACGGAATGGAGCTTCGGGACTGGTCCTATACATTAGTTTCGAATCTCTTATAGTTTAAAAGATATCAAAGAAATAATGGATTTTTGTGTTTCTACGTCTTCTCTGACTGATTAGAGCTACGGGACCGGTGAAACCTTATGGCTTTCGACGCGCTCCACACTTTTGGTCGTATACATTAGCCCCGTATCTCTTACAGTATAAGAGATATTAACGAAATAATGGATTTTTGCGTTTCTACGTCTTCTCTGACGGAATGGAGCTACGGGACCGGTGAGGCCTTATAGCTTTCGACGCGCAGCATATTTTTGGTCCTATGCATTAGCCCCGTATCTTTTACAGTATAAGAGATATTAACAAAATAATGGATTTTTGCGTTTCTACGTCTTCTCTGACGGAATAGAGCTACGGAACCGGTAAAGCCTTATAGTTTTCGCCGCGCTGCACACATTTGGTCCTATACATTAGCCCCGTATCTCTTACAGTATAAGAGATATTAACGAAATAATGGATTTTTGCGTTTCTACGTCTTCTCTGACGGAATAGAGCTACGGGACCGGTAAAGCAATATAGTTTTCGCCGCGCTGCACACATTTGGTCCTATACATTAGCCCCGTTTCTCTTATAGTTTAAGAGATATCAACAAAATAATAAATTTTTGTGTTTTTACGTTTTCTCTGACGGAATAGAGCTTCGGGACTAGTAAAGCCTTATACTTTTTGACGCGCTGCACACTTTTGGTCCTATACATTAGCTTCGTATCTCTTATAGTTTAAGAGATATCAACGAAATAATGGATTTTTGTGTTTCTACGTTTTCTCAGACGGAATAGAGCTATGGGACCGGTGAAGCCTTATAGTTTTCGACACGCTGCACACTTTTGGTCCTATACACTAGCTTCGTATCTCTTATAGTTTAAGAGATATTAACGAAATAATGGATTTTTGTTTTTTTACGTTTTCTCAGACGGAATAGAGCTACGGAACCTGTGAAGCCTTATAGTTTTTGACGCGCTGCACACTTTTGGTCCTATACATTAGCCCCGTATCTCTTATAGTTTAAGAGATATAAACGAAATAATGGATTTTTGTTTTTTCACGTCTTCTCTGACGGAATGGAGCTACGGGACCGGTGAGGCCTTATAGCTTTCGACGCGCTGCATATTTTTGGTCCTATACATTAGCCCCGTATCTCTTACAATATAAGAGATATTAACGAAATAATGGATTTTTGCGTTTTTACGTCTTCTCTGACTCAATAGAGCTACGGGACCGGTAAAGCCTTATGGTTTTCGCCGCGCTGCACACATTTGGTCCTATACATTAGCCCCGTATCTCTTACAGTATAAGAGATATTAACAAAATAATGGATTTTTGCGTTTCTACGTCTTCTCTGACGGAATAGAGCTACGGGACCGGTAAAGCCTTATAGTTTTCGCCGCGCTGCACACATCTGGTCCTATACATTAGCCCCGTTTCTCTTATAGTTTAAGAGATATCAACAAAATAATAAATTTTTGTGTTTCTACGTTTTCTCTGACGGAATAGAGCTTCGGGACTAGTAAAGCCTTATACTTTTTGACGCGCTGCACACTTTTGGTCCTATACATTAGCTTCGTATCTCTTATAGTTTAAGAGATATCAACGAAATAATGGATTTTTGTGTTTCTACGTTTTCTCAGACGGAATAGAGTTTCGGGACTGGTCCTATACGTTAGCTTCGTATCTCTTATAGTTTAAAAAATATCAACGAAGTAATGGATTTTTGTGTCTCCACGTCTTCTCTGACGGAATGGAGCTACGGGACCGGTGAGGCCTTATAGCTTTCGACGCGCTGCATATTTTTGGTCCTATACATTAGCCCCGTATCTCTCTTACAGTATGAGATATTAACGAAATAATGGATTTTTGCGTTTCTACGTCTTCTCTGACGGAATAGAGCTACGGGACCGGTGAGGCCTTATAATTTTCGACACGCTGCACACTTTGGTCCTATGCATTAGCCCCGTATCTCTTATAGCTTAAGATATATCAACGAAATAATGTATTTTTGTGTTTCTACGTTTTCTCTGACGGAATAGAACTTCGGGACTGGTAAAACCTTATACTTTTTGACGCGCTGCACACTTTCGGTCCTATACATTAGCTTCGTATCTCTTATAGTTTAAGAGATATCAACAAAATAATGTATTTTTGTGTTTCTACGTCTTCTCTGACGGAATAGAGCTTCGGGACTGGTAAAACCTTATACTTTTTGACGCGCTGCACACTTTGGTCCTATGCATTAGCCCCGTATCTCTTATAGTTTAAGATATATCAAAGAAATAATGGATTTTTGTGTTTCTACGTCTTTTCTGACGGAACAGAGCTACGGGACCGGTGAAACCTTATGGCTTTCGACGCGCTGCACACTTTTGGTCCTATACATTAGCCCCGTATCTCTTATAGTTTAAGAGATATAAACGAAATAATGGATTTTTGCTTTTCTACGTCTTCTCTGACGGAATAAAACGACGGGACTGATGAAGCCTTATAATTTTCGACGCGCTGCACACTTTGGTCCTATGCATTAGCCCCGTATCTCTTATAGCTTAAGATATATCAACGAAATAATGTATTTTTGTGTTTCTACGTTTTCTCTGACGGAATAGAGTTTCGGGACTGGTCCTATTCGTTAGCTTCGTATCTCTTATAGTTTAAAAAATATCAACGAAGTAATGGATTTTTGTGTCTCCACGTCTTCTCTGACGGAATGGAGCTACGGGACCGGTGAGGCCTTATAGCTTTCGACGCGCTGCATATTTTTGGTCCTATACATTAGCCCCGTATCTCTCTTACAGTATAAGAGATATTAACGAAATAATGGATTTTTGCGTTTCTACGTCTTCTCTGACGGAATGCTGCGGGACCGGTAAAGCCTTATAGTTTTTGACGCGCTGCACACTTTTGGTCCTTATACATTAGCTTTGTATCTCTTATAGTTTAAGAGATATAA
>JASTWR010002553.1:0-16059 GCA_030770355.1 Harpagoxenus sublaevis
TTATATCCGCAATTAAAATTAACCTTTGATATACGTAGCGTCTGCATTTTGTCACTTATTCTGTATACCTGTTTATCAAGTTTATATTTTATATCTAATTATTTATTACTAATTAATTACTTTATGTACTACTTAAAGACTTACAGGTCTCAAATACACATAAAAAATGGAGACAGTGATCGCCATCAATAAATTTTAAAAAAAAGATTTGTAACTTTCTTATTAAATTCCTTCGTTAGGAAATGTAGATGTAAGAGATCGCATTTTAGAAAAATTCGGGTTTTTATTGTTTTCATTTATTATAGAGAGATCTGCAAGTTTTGCATAGTGTAAGAAATAATTCAGATTTATGAATGAAAGAACAACCCTAAAAATCGTCTAAATTAATAATAATGTACAAAACTGCTATCAGCCCCAGGATTACAAGTTCCACCAATGTAATGGCATCACAGTTGAGCTGTATATTTGCGGTACCAAAGTCTCGTCGATTAGGCAAACTTTATGACAATTAGAAATAGACCGAAACAATGTTTGAAGGAAGTTTTAATTAAAATGGTTTCCTTTTTCACTAATAGAGCAATCAGACATTATTACTGGTCTATTGCAGTAACGAGAGTAAGTTGTTATAAGTTTGCCTAATCGACTTAGGCATCGCGAAAATACAGCACAACTGTGACGCTAGGACATTGGTACGATTTGTAATCATGTAGGCTGACCAGTTTTATATATCATTGGTTTAAGACAAATCTTTAAGTGTAATCTGTGTTTTTTTATTCATAAATCTGAATTATTTCGGTAATACTGAAGTGAGAGCTCACTCCTCACCGATTTCGGCTGAATTTAGGCTTAATCGACGCGTTTTGCACAAAACGAATGAATCTGGCAGAAAAAAAAGCCCCGCTCTGCCCCGCGAAGCGAGATATTAACTGTGTAAGTTGACGACTATCAGGTTATGAAACCTGTCATACCGACGCGCTGTAGCGGCCACGAACATGCTCCGCGGCCACATGCGCATGCTCTGTCAGCTCTGTGACCACATGTGCATGCTCAGTGACCGCACGCGCATGCAAAAGGGAGCGAATTTTAAACGTATGCATACTTATAATCATCATCTAAGTCCTTGACATCTTGCCAGATGTGTGGTGACTATACTTATAATGCATAAATATAATATGTACTTTTCATATATCAAACTATTTTGCTTTAACAAATTATTTCAGCTATAGATATTAAGCGTCTCGAAGTTAACGAAACAGAAATAATTTGTTAAAGCAGAGAATAGTTGGTATATGAAAAGTACATATTTATATACCAACTATTCATCGTACATATAAATATGTACGATAAATAAGTACATATATAATAAATATGTACTTTTCATATACCAACTATTCTCTGCTTTAACAAATTATTTCTGCTACAGATATTAAGCGTCGAAGTTAACGAAACAGAAATAATTTATTAAAGCAGAGAATAGTTGGTATATGAAAAGTACATATTTATATTTATGCATTATAAATATGCATAATTGCATACGTTTCAAATTTGCGCACTTTTGCATGTGCGCACGGCCACTGAGCATGCGCATGTGACCACGGAGCATGCGCATGTGGTCGCGGAGCATGTCCGTAGTCGCTACATCGCGTCGGTATGACAGGTTTTATAACCTGATAGTCGTCAACTTTAACAGTTAATATCTCGCGTCGCGGGGCAGAGCGGGGCTTTTTTCTGCCAGATTCGTTCGTTTTGTGCAAAAAAACGCGTCGATTAAGCCTAAGTTCAACGAAATCGGTGAGGAGTGAGCTCTCCTTCAGTATTACCATTATTTCTTACAAAGCTTGCAGAACTTTCTATAATAAATGAAAACAATGAAAATCAGAATTTTTCTAAAATTCGACATCTTATATCTGCATTTCGTTAACGAAAGAAATTTAATAAGAATATTTCAAATACCTTTTCTTCTATAAAATCTATTGATGGGGATCACACATTGTCTCCGTTTATTATGTGTATTTGAGATCTGTAAGTCTATGAAAGAGATGCTACAAAAGAGTTAGTAACCTTAAATTTTACGTCCATTCACGTTAGGAAGTCATACCGACATTTTTCTTCAAGGCACAAAAGCATATTTATTTTGGGAACTTTCCAGCAAGCGACACAAGTCGACACAGGAGTCGTTCTGTTTTTATTATTCATTGAATGCGAAGAAAGACAAAACGACATTTGTGTCGACTTGTGTCGAAAGCTCCCTTTAAGAAGGCTTTTAATAAGCCTAAGTTATCGAGATTCTTTCACATTATTCTTATTATTAAAGAAGCGTATATCGCCTTAAGGCAATGTTTTCTTCTTTAATTTTCAAGTACAGCAAGTTTATTTATATTCCCGAATATACGGTATGTTCCAGGACTGACAAAAATAAAATAAAACACGATGGTTTTCTATCTTCACACAGAACAAATCCTCTTTTTATACAAATCCTTATTATCTGATAATATTCTAACCTAAAAATGATGAAAATATGATCTCATGGGCTATTCGATCTTATCTTACATCATTTTTAAATTACAATATTATCAGATTAGAATAAGGATTTGTATAAAAAGAGGATTCGTTCTGTGTGGAGATAAAAAAGCATCGTGATTTTTAAAAAATTTCGCCAGTCCTGGAACATACCGTATATTCAAGAATATAAATAAACTTGCTTTACTTGAAAATTAAAGAAGAAAACATTGTCTTAAGGCGATAAACGCTTCTTTATTAATAAAAATAATATGAAAAAAGCTCGATAACTTAAGCTTATTAAAAGCCTTCTTAAAATAAACATGCTTTTGTGTCGTGAAGAAAAATGTAGATATGACAGATTTTCTAACCTGAATGGTTGTCAATTTTAACGCTTGATAACTCTTAGTATAGCATCGAGCGACGATTTTCACTTTTCAAATGTTCTTCTACATACGAAAATGAATCGGTGGAGTAGATTTTTATTAAAATCTGAGGTGGCGTTAACCAAACATTTACGTTCATTGGCACCAATAGGTCTGTTCTTATTGCACTAGTTCAGAACTAGGTGGAAAAAGAACAGGCCTACTGATTACCTTTAATCTCGGTTCAACTAAAGCCTACTGCACACGATACAATTTTACTTACTACATCGCATGCGATCTAATAAATTTCTAAAGATGCACCAATCAGCACGCAGCATGTGCAATAATTTTCTAGATTGCATGCAATCAATTATGAAAAATCGTTTCATGTGCTGGAGGCTTTAGTTGAACCGAGATTAAATGTAATCATTGGTGGGAAGAAACGTAAATGTTTGGTTAAAAGTGCCCACCTGAAATATTAATAAAAATCTAATCCATCGATTTGTTTTCGTATGTGGGAGACTCATCAAAAAGTGAAAATTGTCGCTAGATGCTATAAAAGCGTTAATAACCGTAAATGCTACGTCCATTAACATTAGGAAGTCATACCGACATTTTTCTTCAAAACTCCAAATTCTTATTTTAAGAATGCTTTTAATAAGCCTCAAGCTTTCGACCTTCTTTCATATTACTCTTATTATTAAAGAAGCATATATATCGCCTTAAGGCAATGTTTTCTTCTTTAATTTTCAAATACAGCAAGTTAATTTATATTCTTGTATAAAAGGTATGTTCCAAGGCTCACAAAATTTTTAAAAAACACGATGTTTTTCTATCTCCACACAGAACGAATCCTCTTTTTACGCAAATCCTTATTCTAATCTTATTATTATAGGTCATCACACTATTATACACAGTAATTTTGTAATATATATGGTTTTTACATTTGTCCTCAAATCTGCCAATACATTTCGATGTATAATTTGTATATACATTTATATGTACAGACCTGGAACTTGCCTTTAAATTCGTACGGCAGATTCCAGTACGTCCTGGAAAATACCGTAGGACATAAATTTTTTCCAGGCCAGTTCTGGAAAATGCCAAATGTCCTGGAATCTGCTGATATAAAATGAAAAATGTCCTGAAAACTGTCCCTGGACGTATATATATATATATATTATATATTCTCATTGATATATATATATATATATATATATATATATATATGTCGAAGGGTTTGTTCCAGGTCCATATTTTTTTTATAGTTGCACTGCATTTACAAATCCAATGTATAACGTTTACAAAAGAATATATTATTATGTATACGATAGATTATAAAATAAATAGAATTTTGTATGAGGTGGTTCTTTCCAGGTCTTTTTAATATACTGGTAATTTCCAGGTCTTTTTAATATACTGATAATTTCCAGGTCTCTAAATATACTGGTAATTTCCAGGTCTTTTTAATATACTGATAATTTCCAGGTCTTTTTAATATACTGGTAATTTCCAGGTCTTTTTAATATACTGATAATTTCCAGGTCTTTTTAATAAACTGATAATTTGCAGGACTTAGAACACAGGATTTATCAATTCTTGTATTTAGCAAACGTGATCACGTGATCCGTTTTGTCGCTCAAACGATCGGTTTTATCGGCTCGTGAAAATGCAGCTTTATGCCTCTTCTATAATACTCGTTCTTCGTGGTTTGTAGTTTTTGCCGCGCGATTTATAAAATTGTTGTACTGGTTGCACCACAGCGTGCTTTATTTAGATGCACCTAATGAAAGACATTGAAAGAAAAGAAGAAGAACATTATTGCTATATGCAATATATCATAAAATTTAAATCAGTTTTAATCTGAAACATATATAGGTAAGGATAAACATTTATTTTATGAATTTATCTTATATATTTATTGGAAACGGGTATACGGCCAATATTGCGGCCACAAGCCGACTCATATACACGCGGAACAATAGGTGGGCTCGTGAACACACCTATGGCCTAGTTTACACCGACCGTTTAATACGCGTACCGAGTACTATATCCGTATCAAATCTCGGGTTATCACGGTGTAAATCGAGATTTGACGGGTATACGGCCAATATGGCGGCCACAAGCCGACTTATATACACGCGGAAAATAGGTGGGCTCATGAACACACCTATGGCCCAGTTTACACCGACCGTTTAATACGCGTACCAAGTACTATATCTGTATCAAATCTTGGGTTATCACGGTGTAAACCGAGATTTGACACGGATATAGTACTTGGTACGCGTATTAAACGGTCGGTGTAAACTAGGCCATAGGTGTGTTTACGAGCCCACCTATTGTTCCGCGTGTATATGAGTCGGCTTGTGGCCGCAATATTGGCCGTATACCCGTTTCCAATAAATATATAAAATAAATTCATAAAATAAATGTTTATCCTTACCTATATATGTTTCAGATTAAAACTGATTTAAATTTTATGATATATTGCATATAGCAATAATGTTCTTCTTCTTTTCTTTCAATGTCTTTCATTAGGTGCATCTAAATAAAGCACGCTGTGGTGCAACCAGTACAACAATTTTATAAATCGCGCGGCAAAAACTACAAAACCACGAAGAACGAGTATTATAGAAGAGGCATAAAGCTGCATTTTCACGAACCGATGAAACCGATCGTTTGAGCGACAAAACGGATCACGTAATCACGTTTGTATTATTTTGGTACGATACGCCTTCATAATACCTTAATACGTTAAAGGCCGTCACACACAAAATGCATAACGTTGCATAAGCATAGCATAAGACCGCTGGACCAATAAACATCCACCATAAACTCGCCATATTAATTTACATAAGATGCTCATTGGTCCAGCGGTCTTATGTTATGCTAATGCAACGTTATGTATTTTGTGTAAGATGGCATTAAGGCTATAATACACCAAATGCATAGCGTAGCATAAGCATAGCACAAGACCGCTGGACCAATGAGCATCCAGCATAATGTCGCCATATTAATTCACGTAAGATGCTCATTGGTCCAGCAATCTTATGCTATGCTTATGCGACGTTATGCATTTTGTGTGTGACGCCCTTTATTGACCTAGTTTAAGCCTTGTGTCCACGATGCTAGAACTGTGTCCAAGTTTCGGTTTAAGCCAATGAAACTGCCACTTTTCTGTAAGAGCTGCAAGTTGATTGGCTTAAACCGAAACTCGGACGCAGTTCTAGCATCGTGGACACAAGGCTTAACACTCCAAAAAATTGTTTTGTACGTTAATGAATAGGGATGTTTCCAATTACGTATAGTGACGATTGCACACATTGTGGGCATTCAGGAGCGCAACCGCTATCTATGTACGTGTGTACACGCACTAGGCTCTGGGGTCACATGCGCATGCTCTAGGGCAAATAAATAAGTATTTGTAATAATTTGGAAATCATTTAGAGAAATTTCGAAAACCACTTTTATAATTTGGAAAAGAGTACATACATAATTATAATGGCCATCTTTATGCCGACCGTTTGATACGCGTACTAAGTACTATATTTGGACTAAATTGGCTTAATTAGTACGTACGATGGTGTAAACAATAAAGGCCGTCACACACAAAATGCATAACGTCGCATAAGCATAGCTTAAGACCGCTGGACCAATGAGCATCTTACGTAAATTAATATGGCGACATTATGCTGGATGCTCTTTGGTCCAGCGGTCTTGTGCTATGCTTATGCTACGCTATGTATTTTGTGTATTATAGCCTTTAGTCCATAATTAATTTTTAATTAAATATTTAAAGTGCCACTTGTCGGCTAACATCATATGATACATCAAACATATTATAAAATAAAAAAGCTCTTTTGTAGTTAATTTTATTTTGTTTGTAGAGTTTTGTAGTGATGTTAAGAAGTTTTGTAGTCTCTTCAAATTGTTTATAATTAATAAATTAATTATAAACAAACAAAAATAAATAACCAAATTAAATTTCTTAATCGACGAAACTGGCAATCACTTCTGACAATCGTCAGGACACTTTAGACCGAGATCCGGTCCTTCTATCTAAGCGCTTAAATTTTAAGCAACTTAAATTAAGATGGAGAATTTTCCTTTCCCTTCCCTTGATTAAATCGATATCGATTTAATATTAAAATCACTGTAAAAACTTATTGCGAAAAATATTACCCCAGCCAGGGTTCGAACCTGGAATCTCCCGCATTCCGTTCGGGTGTCTTAACCAATTCGACTACCGGGGCATGTGGTAATATTTATCGCAATAGTACATCTAAACAATTATAAGATGGAACACCGATATTTACGTCGAAGGTGCATATTCAAACACGATGAGATACATTTTACTTCGCCAGTGTATAAATAACCAAATTAAATTTTTTAATCGACGAAACTGGCAATCACTTCTGACAATCGTCAGGACACTTTAGACCGAGATCCGGTCCTTCTATCTAAGCGCTTAAATTTTAAGCAACTTAAATTAAGATGGAGAATTTCCCTTTCCCTTCCCTTGATTAAATCGATATCGATTTAATATTAAAATCACTGTAAAAACTTATTGCGAAAAATATTGTTTAGATGTACTATTGCGAAAAATATTGTTTAGATGTACTATTGCGATAAATATTACCACATGCCCCGGTAGTCGAATTGGTTAAGACACCCGAACGGAATGCGGGAGATTCCAGGTTCGAACCCTGGCTGGGGTAATATTTTTCGCAATAAGTTTTTACAGTGATTTTAATATTAAATCGATATCGATTTAATCAAGGGAAGGGAAAGGGAAATTCTCCATCTTAATTTAAGTTGCTTAAAATTTAAGCGCTTAGATAGAAGGACCGGATCTCGGTCTAAAGTGTCCTGACGATTGTCAGAAGTGATTGCCAGTTTCGTCGATTAAGAAGTTTAATTTGGTTATTTATACACTGGCGAAGTAAAATGTATCTCATCGTGTTTAAAAATAAATACACTACAATAATCTACAAAATACAATCGATTTCACACCTAATTTTTTTTAAAAAGTGTCAGTCGTCGGCTAACCACAATATAACCAGTATGTGCACTTTGTCAATTGTTTTGGTTTCGCGCCGATCCAATCTGCGAATCGACATTTTGTTAGAAGCGACCAATCAGAGGATTTTTGTATGCGTGGTAGTGCAACGTCGGTGTGACCCCGCCGAGGCACCACAGTTTATACGTGGTTGCAATCATATGTTTGACGATGAGATAAAAATAAATTTGTTAATCAGTGTGGCGCGCGGAGACACTTGATATTTTGGATAATTTCGATCAAATTATTTTCCAAAATGCCTAAAAGCACAAGTTATAAAGTTTGTAGCGTTCGAAAAGGGCCCTTTAACCATTGATACGCCGTTGGCGTTTCTATAATAATGGCGGCGAATGGAACCGATAGATCAAAGGTGCCGACAGAGAGTGAGCATACTGGTTATACTATAGGTTATTACTGTCCCCTGCTGGGACGGGATGCTGATGTGTATGTACAATTGGGAACGGGCATACGGCCAATATGGCGGTCATAAGCCGGCTCATATACACGCGGAACATAGGCTTAGTGTACATCGGACCGTTTGATACGCGTACCAAGTACTATATCCGTATCAAATCCGTATCAAATCTCGGGTTATCACGGTGTAAACCGAGATTTGACACGGATATAGTACTCGGTACGCGTATTAAACGGTCGGTGTAAACTAGGCCATAGGTGTGTTCACGAGCACACCTATTGTTCCGCGTGTATATGAGTCGGCTTATGGCCGCCATATTGGCCGTATACTCGTTTCCAATAAATATATAAGATAAATTCATAAAATAAATGTTTATCCTTACCTATATATGTTTCAGATTAAAACTGATTTAAATTTTATGATATATTGCATATAGCAATAATGTTCTTCTTCTTTTCTTTCAATGTTTTTCATTAGGTGCATCTAAATAAAGCACGCTGTGGTGCAACCAGTACAACAATTTTATAAATCGCGCGGCAAAAACTACAAACCCCGAAGTACGAGTATTATAGAAGAGGCATAAAGCTGCATTTTCACGAGCCGATGAAACCGGTCGTTTGAGCGACAAAACGGATCACGTGATCACGTTTGTACTATTTTGGTACGATACGCCTTCATAATACCTTAATACCTTAAAGGCCGTCACACACAAAATGCATAACGTCGCATAAGCATAGCATGAGACCGCTGGACCAATGAGCATCTTACGTAAATTAATATGGCGACATTATGCTGGATGCTCATTGGTCCAGCGGTCTTGTGCTATGCTTATGCTACGCTATGCATTTTGTGTATTATAGCTTTAATGCCATCTTACACAAAATACATAACGTTGCATTAGCATAACATAAGACCGCTGGACCAATGAGCATCTTATGTAAATTAATATGGCGAGTTTATGGTGGATGTTTATTGGTCCAGCGGTCTTATGCTATGCTTATGCGACGTTATGCATTTTGTGTGTGACGGCCTTTATTGTTTACACTATCGTACGTACTAATTAAGCCAATTTAGTCCAAATATAGTACTTAGTACGCGTATCAAACGGTCGGCGTAAAGATGGCCATTATAATTATGTATGTACTCTTTTCCAAATTATAAAAATTGTTTTCGAAATTTCTCTAAATGATTTCCAAATTATTACAAATGCTGATTTATTTTCCCTAGAGCATGCGCATGTGACCCCAGAGCCTAGTGCGTGTACACACGTACATAGATAGCGGTTGCGCTCCTGAATGCCCACAATGTGTGCAATCGTCACTATACGTAACTGGAAACATCCCTATTCATTAACGTACAAAACAATTTTTTGGAGTGTTAAGCCTTGTGTCCACAATGCTAGAACTGCGCCCGAGTTTTAGTTTAAGCCAATCAACTTGCAGCTTTTACAGAAAAGTAGCAGTTTTATTGGCTTAAACCGAAACTCGGACACAGTTCTAGCATCGTGGACACAAGGCTTTAAAATAAAATTTTCAATAACTTACAGCTCTTAATATTACCAATCAACCACTAAACAATTGGTAAAATAGAACTTAAAATACCCAACAGTCAAAGTGGAGGCGCTAAAGAAGGTTAAAAATTTGTTGACAATTAATTCTTTCCTCTTAAAACGCGAAACCACCAAAAGGTTTCAATGCGGTACCAAACACTGCCAATCAATCGCCAATCGATTTAAAAAAAAAATTACCACAGTCAAAGTGGGGGGCTAAAAAAAGATCAAAAATTTGTTTTTTTCGATTTCCTAAAGAAACGCAAAACCACCAAAAGTTTTTAATGCGGTACTAAACATTGCCAATCAATCGCCAATCGATTTAAAAAAAAAATTACCACAGTCAAAGTAGGGGGGCTAAGAAAAGATAAAAAATTTGTTTTCGATTTCCTAAAAAAACGAGAAACTACCAATCTTTTTGAATACGGTACCAAATACTACCAATCAACCACCAAACGATTGGTAAAAAAAAAACTATTTATAATCCATTTGGGGGGGGGGCTAACTCTGTCAAGCTGGCAATAAAGAGAAGCACTATCATAAAAAATGTTTCAAATAAAAGGGATTTAAGTATTTCAAAGGGGCAAATATATCATTCGATAAATTCCAGGACCCTTCTCAGGACCATCCTAAAAGTATAGAAGATATATAATTCGGTAACTTCCAGGTCCCGTCCTGGAAGTATACAAAATATACAGGGTGTACCAGACCTCGCGTATCACCCGTTAATGGTAGATTTCTGAGATCATTTGGAGACAAAAATCCTAATGCCAAAATGTCAAGGCTGCTACAGTGTTTAAACGGAAAAGGTTCAAAGTTTACTAGTGTGCTTGTCAAAATTTTACGCACTCAGGGACGTTGCATGTCAAAACAGCACTTCCACACTTTACTCAACTCGATAGAAATATTTGAAATTATTAATCTCTTTATTTCTTTGTACACTGTTCGCAAGACCGACGATTATCGGGACGACATTTGGCAGCCTCGACATTTTGGCATTAAGATTTTTGTCTCCAAATTATCTCAGGAATCTGCCATTAACGGGTGATACGCGAGGTCTGGTACACCCTGTATAATTTGATAAATTCCAGGACGGGTCCTGGAATTAATCAAATTATATATTTTCCATACTTCCAGGATGGGTCCTGGAATTCATCAAATTATATATTTTCCACACTTCCAGGTCGGGTCTTGGAAGTTACCGAATTATATATCTTCCATACTTCCAGGACGGTCCTGAGGAGGGTCCTGGAATTTATCGAATGATATATTTGGGTATTTCCAGGACGGTCCTGGAAATAAACACACGACATAAAAATTTTCCATGCCCGACCTCAAAGTTACAAAATGTCCTGGAACTAACCAGCTAATATATAAAATGGTCCTGGTATTCACCCTACGATATATATATATATATATATATATATATATATATATATATATATAAAATTTACATTGCTTAAACTTTATATAAAAAAGAATTGAGCTATAAGTTTATAACTGATTAGAAAGAAAGAAAATAAAATTACAACTGTAAAAATTTTGATAACAAAATAAAAATATTGGCAATTTTTCTAATTTTATTATATTCTTTAATCTTTTCTACTCCTATTTTATGTATAATTCTTTAAGACTTGGCTAATTAGTTCTTATAGAAATTTCGGTAAATCCGCACACACACACACACACACACACACACACACACACACACACACACACACACACACACACACGGACATTTAAAAAAATGTATTTTTCGACATTTTAGAATATTCTGAACACATTGCATTGAAAACTAAAAAATTTTTTTTTATAAAAACAAAGCTTTCTCTATGAAGAAGCAAAAATGAAACGTTTATCAAGCAAGAACTTAAATTTTGAAAAAAAATTTGATTGCCAGGAATCGATCTTGTATAATGTGCATTCTTTTAACAAAGTAATTTTTTGTTCTGACAGTTAATCCTAAAGAGTTGTTTGTTACCTATTGAAAATTACTTTAATCGCATCTACGCTATGTTATACTGTAAAAAAAAAAGATTCTACGCTGCGTGATTCCACGGAACAGGAAGGGACAAGTCAAAAGACGAAGTAAAGAATTGTTCCAGATGTATCATAGATACGGTTCGGAACTCGATGACGTAATCGCCATCAAGTTTATAAATCATCCGCTTCGTATAGTGTGAGAGGGAGACGGACTGGCAAGTTGAACGTTACGATCAGGTGGTTAGTTCGTGATTCCATTAAATCTGCAACCAGTTGAACTCGGGTAATAGCTTGGCCGAGCGATGGAGGCGACGACGCGACGGGTTCGTCTCTCTAGGCTCGATCTCGTGAAGACTGTCGTGGTTTGATCGATATATCCGCGCTACCGTCTGCAAATCTCCACGTGACCCTCTCAGCTAGATGCATGCAGATCCTAAGTCACAACCGGTCAAGACGAGAAGTGTTATCTTGAGGCCGGATCGATCGGATGAGAAAAGAAGCGGGATTGATGCATGCTTATTCCTTAATTTGGTATTTGCTTTTGCAAATAATCGGTGCCACCGCAAGTCGATCGAGGCAGAATTAGCGCACATTTATTATTATTACGCATTACGGACGATTAATCTTTATAAATCGGACGTTTTAATTACCGCGGTGTGCGAAGGGGGGAAGATCGTTCATTAATTCTTCGTTTTAACGAAGGACCGCGCTTTTGGTATCCTCGTTTTTCGTAAATTGAAATAAATCGTACAGTGTTGTACTTGTCTCAACAAAGAAAATATAAGAATTAAAAAAATAGAATGTTTTAAGATGAAAATGTGTTAAGTAGAGACCTCGTAGATATCTCGCGAGAAGAGGAGGGGCGATACTCAAATAACGAACACGAAATAGAATTTGTTTGAATCAATTTATCAGGCAGAACTACTCGGTGGAATACCAGCATTCGCTGCTTGGACAAGGGAAAACTGCCGAAAAACTTTGTCAGTATTCGATACAAATAGTAAACATAATACAGAAATTATGATACTACAGGTGAAAAGGCAATAATACAATAATACCAAGTATAAAAGCAAAATACACGTAAATATTGGTGAATACTCACGATATAATCAAGAAACAATAGAATAGATAAATCTCTTTCAATTTTATAAACCTTGTTTAATATTAATATCACTCGAAATAAAGTTATAGATGTAAATAAGTAAAGTAAAAGTTGACTCAATAATAGTTAAATAAAAAAAAATAATAGTGAAAGTTAACTTAAGAATATCTAAAGATGTGGCAAATAAAGATATAAAGTAAAGTAATCACACGTAGCACCACTCAGTTTGAGCAGTCAGATTCAATAATGGCTAAATAACACAATAGTAATAATAACTCGAGAGTATCCAGAGAATTATGGCAAATATCACACATAAAGAAATTCACATAATAGAATAAAGTATTCCGCAACGCAGTGAATTAATCACACAACTAATCTTCACTCAAATGAAAGTGTATCGCAAATATCATAAAAGATGTATCTCGCAAGGATAATACGTAAAATGTGCACAATGAAAGTAAATCTTGTAAAGCTAGAATATAATACAAAGAATGAAATGAACAAAAAGAGAATATGGTAAATATGCAGAATAGTGGCTCCCTCACCGATTTCGTTGAACATAGGCTTAATCGACGCGTTTTTGCGTGAAATGAAAGAATCTGGCAGAAAAAAAGTGTCGCTCTGCCCCGCGAAGCGAGATATTAACAGTTAAAGTTGACGACTATCAGGTTAAGAATTCTGTCATACCGACGCGATGTAGCGACTGGTAGCGACCACAAACATGCCCTGCGGACACATACACATGAAGAGGTCACGTGACAACTGTTTGGTTGGTAAGTCGAAAGTGTAACATAATTTGAAATGATTTTTTTTTGTTTTATCATAAGTTATCGTGCCAAAATGCAGCTGCACGAGTTTTTGGCATTGACTCACGATAAAGACAAATTAATCAACTATTTAATAGAACATAATGTAATAAGTAACGAAATGTATTGTACAAAGTGCAATAACAAATTAAAGTTAAACAGAGATAATTTCTCATTTCGTTGTCAAAAGGTATTATATGAGAAAAATAAACATAAAAAATATGTGAAGAAAACGATGCACATTTAAAGGAAGTGTTAGATTTGATACATGGTTCAGCAATATCTAACTTAAGCCTGGAAACAATATGCAGGCTGACTGCATATTTTATTATGTTAAGACCTCCGAGACAAATGTTTTTGTGCACAGAATTGCAACTTACTCAGAACTCGGTTGTTGACTGGATTTCTTTTTGCCGAGAAGTAAGTATAATTTAATATAACTTAATACAATGAATATATGTATGTTAAATAGATATATATTTATAGAATTTGTTATGTTAAATATGATAGGTTTGCATATATTGGGCCGAAAAGAATCAACAAAACTTGGAGGGCCCAATATAATCGTCGAAATAGACGAAGCAAAAATCGGCAAGAGAAAATACAATCGTGGCCGAATAATCGAGGGGAAGTGGATTTTCGGTGGATACGAACGTGGCACAAAAGAATTTTTATTGTGCCAGTACAAGACCGCACGGAAAAAACTCTGCTTAACTTTATCAAGGAGTGGATTCTACCTGGGACGACGATAATGTCAGATTGTTGGAAGTTGTACAACTGTTTAAACAGTGAAGGCTTTCAACATCTAACAGTGAATCACTCGATGAATTTCGTCGACCCCAGATACCGGTAACTAACATTGCAAATATATAAAGAGCAACATATGAATTCGAAATACACACTAAATTTAGCATTACTAATTTCTATTTGTTTGTCTATTCAGGAGCCCACACTCAACACATTGAACGTGTTTGGAGAGAGTAAGGGTTAATATCCCACGGTATGGAACGCGTTCTTCGCATTTAGAGGGATATTTAGCTGAATATCTCTTCAAACGCGTTCATGCTTATGAAGACCGCTCTAAGCAGTTTTTTTCCGTGCAATCGCGGAATTGTATCCACCGAAGACTGCGGACGATGAAGCAAATGTCTCGGAGGCTACATAATCAAGTTTCAAGTTTAAGTTAAATCTGCTGAACTATGTATTAAATCTAACACTTTCTTTCAATGTACATTGTTTTCTTCACATATTCTTTATGTTTATTTTTCTCATATAATACTTTTAACATCAAAATAAGAAATTATTTCTGTTTAATTTTAATTTATTGTTGCACTTTGAATAATGTATTTTGTTATTTATCATTATGTTCTATTAAATAATTTATTAATTCTGTCTATCATAAATTATGTTCATATTATTGCATTCCTACTCGAATCGTCAATATATCCTATATAATCTATCAAAGTACATGCGTGGGTGGGGGGGCTTCGCCCCCCTGCATCTCCCACCCCATGAAGTTAGTGACGCGCTTTAAACAGTTAATACTTTTAAAGCGCGCCACTAACCTATATAGTTAATACAAAATGGTAATATTCAGTTTAGGTACTCATCTCCGATTTCGATGAAATTAGGCTTAATCGATTCGTTTTTGCTCAAAACGAAAAGAATCTCGCAGAAAAAAGCATCGCTCTGCCCCACGAAGCGAGATATTTAGCGTTAAAGTTGACGACTCTCAGGTTAGGATTCCTGTCATACCGACGAGATGTAGCGACTATTAACCATGCCCTGCGGCCACTTGCGCATTGCGCATGCTCTGTTAGCTCTGTGGCCACATGCGCATGTTCGGTGACCGCACGCGCATACAAAAGTGCGCGAATTTAAACGTATGTATACTTATAATGTATTACTTGAATTTTATAATAAATAAATATAATTATATATTAAATCTTCGCCTTACTAAACAGATGAGTCTACAATATCTAAAAATAGATACAGAAAAGATTAGCAAGACCCCTACGCAAGGTAGGGCGTTGCCCCTCTCCCTACAACCACCTTTTTTGCCAACGCCTGTTTTTTGCGACAGTTTTTTGTACCAGATGAAGTTTTGTTTTTGTAATAGATGTTGCTTTTGCAATAGAAAAGTGTTATATCAAAGTCGGGGGGGCTCGCCCCCAACCTCCCTGGCCCGGGGGCTTCGCCCCCTGGACCCCCTTTCGGGGGGCTCCGCCTCCTGCCCCCGCCGGGGGCTACGCCCCCCTGGACCCCCCAATTGGGAGCTTCA
>JASTWR010002554.1:0-16037 GCA_030770355.1 Harpagoxenus sublaevis
CCAAGACCACATACCCTGGAGTGCATCTCTCCAGGCCCAGTGACCATTTTAGATACCGTGCCCCTACCCCTTCCACGTTACTATGTTCTAACCAACCCCACACTTCTGCCCCATATACCATCACGCTTCCTACTAAACTATCGAACAACATCATCCTCCTCCCCCAATCGTTGGCAAACTTCCTTTCCCCCAAGCTCCATGTCTTCTTCATTACTACCGTTGCCCTTCTTACCCTCTCCCTAATGTGTTTCGTATAACCTCCGTTTCTCTGCAATATGAAGCCCAAGTATTCAAACTCCTTCACCTCCTGAATCTTCCGGCCTTTCCAGTACCAGTCTTTCTCTTTTGCCACACCTCCTCCTCTTCTGAACTTCAGGATCTTTGATTTTCCTACATTTAATTCCAGCCTCTTCTTCTCCAAGTACTTCTCTAGTCTTTTAATCATTTCCTCCAGCGCCTCCTCTTCTCTAGCCAGCAGAACGACGTCATCTGCGTAGGCTAGTGTCCAAATCCTCCACTGACCAATTCTCATGCCTCCTACCAACCCCCTGGCCATCTCCTCCTCCAGATCCGATATAAAGATGGAGAACAGCAGTGGGCTCAAAGGACAGCCTTGTCTCACCCCCTTTGTCGTCTAAAAAGAGCTTGACTCCCCGTCCCCCACCCTGACCCTGTTACGAGTCTCCTGGTATATCTGCTTCACTCTCTCCGTTAGACCTCTCCTTACCCATCTCTCCTCCATTACCCTCCATCAGTGTTGTTCCTCGGGCCGCTTTTTCTCGCGCATGCGCGACGTGGCGTGACGTAGCACCGGCGAGTGCAGGAACGTACATACAATGGTTGCATGGCATGACGGCGTAGCAGTATTAAATATATAACCATACTTATATATAATTGTTTTTATTTTTCTCAGATTTTTTTACAAAGGATTTACTGTGTTTTACTATAAAATATTAATATATACATATATATTTATGATATGTACGATTTTTGATCAAATGTAAGGCCCGGTTTCACCAACGTGATTTAATCTAATCGGTCGATTAAACTCACTCTTCGTCTCTTTCTAATTGTCCAGTTAGAAAGAGACGAAGAGTGAGTTTAATCGACCGATTAGATTAAATCACGTTGGTGAAACCGGGCCTTAGTTTTGTTAACTTTATAAAGATTAACTAGTAACATATTTGTGATATTAACATTAATCTGATTGTGATATCAATGTAGTCATTTGATTTGTCATATTATTTATAATCATTTAATAAAATATAATTGTTTTCTTTTATGAATAAATGTACTTTTTTTTGTATGAATACTGGTAAGGTTTTTGGCAGTTTTCCTTACCCTTGCAACAAATGTTGGTATTCTTTTTATAGTATGCCAAATAAATATATTTTATTTTATTATATACATGGTGTAATAAATTATTTTAGCACTCTTTGCTTTACTTTAATTTTCCTATTATAGCTGAATTTGTGTGTATGTGTGTGTGTACGTACGCGTATGATACACATACATATATATACATATAATGTATTTCCTGAACAATTAGAAGATACACATTATCGTATTTAATATCCATGTACGTCCATATACGTCAATACATACGCAAACACACACCCATATTTCTGGTTTGTAATTTAATGTAAACAAAGAAATTATTTATATTTTTTTAGTAATCTCTCTGCGGAAAATACAATATTTTAGATAATTTTTGCAATTTTACATACATGTACATGTATATATGTATCTTACTACTGCTTTTTTATTGATTTTCTAAGTAATTTTTGATCATTTTTAAAAATATCTAAGTTGGGGCCTAGCACGGGACCTCTATTTTCATGAATTTCTACTGCACTGAAGCATCAGCTGCCAGCGCCTCAGCGCGCATGCGCGAGAAAAAGCGGCCCGAGGAACAACACTGCCCTCCATAACACACTCCTATCCACCCTGTCAAAGGCCGCCTTTAAATCAATAAAGAAGGCATTCATCTTCCTTCCTGCTCCATTCAGCTCCCTGTCGACTAAGTGGTTCAGGATGAAGATGTTATCCATCACGCCTCTTCCCTTCCGGAAGCCAGCCTGGGTCTCCGGAAGAATCTGCTTCTCCACCACCTCTTTCATCAATCTCTCCGCCAGCACCGCCGCATAGATCTTATAGGCCGTGCTTAATAGGGTAATTCCCCTGTAATTAACGGGGGATTGTTTATCCCCCTTTTTATACAGAGGGGAGATTACACTCTCCTTCCACGAATCCGGCCAACCTTCACCTCTCCAAACCCCCTTGACAACCTCCCTCAGCCTTTCTCTCGCCCGTCCCTTGCAGAACTTCCAGGCCTCATTCCTTATGCCGTCTGGACCCGCCGCTTTCCTGCTCTTCAGTCTCCTTATCTGTTTCTCGATCTCTTCGTCCGTGAGATCCGTGATCTCCTCATCGTCACCCCCTCCCCTTTCCTCCCCTGGAATCCTTTCATCTGTCCCCTCTAACACACCCATAAAATGCTGCCTCCAACTTTCCATGGTTATATCTTTACTCACTTTGTCCCTGGTTTTCCTTTCCTTGTTGATATATTTCCAAACTTCTGTCTCCGTCCTAATTCCATTCAACTCCTCCATTTTCCTTTTACTCCACTCTTCTCTCTTCTTGTCACAGAGCTCCACTAACTCCATTTTCACCTGCAGCACCGCGTCCTTGCTTCCACTCCCTTTCCTCCACCTCTTTAGCTTTCTTTCTGCCTTTCTTTTCTTTCTGGTACACTCTCTATCCCACCATTTCTTGTAACCTAGTTTCCTTTTTCTCTACCTGACCTTCTTCTCTATTACCGCATCTCCCACCTTGCCTCTTAATTCCTCCCATTTCTCCAGCAAACCCCCTTCAGACAAACTAATCTCCTCCGTCCTTCCAGCAAAGATTCTTGAGCTCTCCTCGTTCCAGCACTGTATTATCCTCTCAACCTGTCTTCTTACTTCCTTTCTTCCCTCCTCCTTCAAGCCTTCTTTCGACGTCCATATACTCACCAGAGGCATATGGTCTGATTCTATCCTACTCTTGACCTCAAACTTCTCTAATAGGTCCCACCCCTCTGTGTTAACTAACAAGTAATCTATAACCGAAGCTCCTCTCGCCCCAACGTACGTGAATTCTCCTTCTTTATCTCCCTGCTTTGTACCGTTGGCCAGACACCATCCCCCTTCTTCTACCCATTCTAACAAACACACTCCCTCTTTGCTGATCCTATTGTCCTTAGACCTTCTCCCTTCTACTACCCCATCCCTGTACACCACCCCTTCTTCTCCAGTCCAGGCGTTAAGGTCCCCCCCAATTATCATCAGCTCTTCCGACAGTCGCTGCTCCGGGCTAGCTATATCATCCTTAAATTCTCTTCGGGGCCATCCTTAGCGTAAACCGTACTAATTGTCCACTTGTGACCACCTCCTCGTCCCTTCCACTTCACCAAGCCTCTTCTGCTGTCGTCAACTTCCTCCACCATCAGTACACCTTTTCTGTTTCCTACAATTATTCCCCCATTTCCCCTACCTCTACTCTGTTCTCTCACCGCATATTGCACGTGCCAGTCGAACTCAGGAGGTAGATTCCTTATCCAGACTTCCCCCTCCTCCTCCCTTATCCATGTTTCCACCATACCAACAAAGTCCAGTTGTCTTACAAACTCCCAAAAGTCCACACCTTTTCCCTTAAGCCCCGCTACATTCCAGAACCCCATCTTAATTTTGCCCCTAACTTTGTCGGGACTCGGGCTTCGTGAATCCCGCGATCTCTGAAGCAGCCTTTTGGGCGTTTCCTTCTTCTGCTCTTCCCTCCCTTCTCCGAAATTTCTTCTCCGTTTGCTCCAACAGCGAGACATGTTCTTTTCTCTCAATCTGTCTCCAACTAAACCATCTATCCACCAAAAAGACTCTCCTGAATCTGACATTGGTGTGCTCTCCCCATCCTTTGACTACCCTCGCAATGCCTCTCAATCTCCATTGAATTTCCTCCTCCTCTTTGGATAGCAACTCATCCATAAAAATCGGCTCCTTCCTAACTTTTTCTTCCTTCTTAGTATCTTCATTTTTGCTGCCAGGTCCTTCACTTGAACCCCCAGTCTCCCCCCTTTTCTTGACCCCCCTTCACGCCAAGCGTCCTCCACTAAGTGGCCCAGACTAAACTTCTCCTGGAGAAACTTCTTTGCTTTTTGTAGCGGGTTTCTATCGTCCCACTTCAGGCCGCTGATCCTTAAACTTTTCTTTCTTTTCTGCTCCTGATTCTTCTGCTTCCACTCCAATAGCTCCTGTACTTTGGCTTTCAGAGCTGTCTCCTTCCCTCCTGTCTTCGTCTTCTTTCCTTCCCTCACTATCTCACTCCAGGAATGAGATTTTTCATCCTCTTTTCCCCTCTCCACCACCTCCATTTCCTCCTCTCTAGTCTCAACATTCTCCAGTTTGCGAATCTTCTCCCACAGCAGCTTTTTCTCTCCTTCCCACTTTGTCTCCTTCCTTTTCATCTCCTCCATTATCTCCTCCCTTTCCATCTTCATCTTCTTCTCCAGTTTCTCAATCTCCTTTACCCTCTCTCTCTCTTCAGCTTTGCCACCTTCTCTTTAACCCCCCCCCCCCCCAGAATTTTTTGCAGTTCTGCAATGATATTTTCTTGTTTATTCAATCCGTCCACCCATGCCCCTTCTAATTCGAAGACCGACCCTAAGTCGGAGTCAGCCTCTTCTTGGTCACTATTATTCCCCTCCGATACCGTCTTTCTCTTCTTTCTAACTCCTCGCGTCATATCTATCCCCTCTCCCCCCTGGCATAACCACTTCTCTATACACCCCTTGGAGATACCCCTCTCCATCTCCAACTTTTCCCTGTTTGATTTCCTCCCTCTCTTACCTAACCCCGCCGTAGACAGGAATCTAGTAACCGGAGTTTCCAGACTATTCCCTTCCTTATCCTCCTCACTACCTTCCATTACGCTATCCCTATCTACTACCTCGAGTGATTGGCCCGCCGCCTCACTCCGCTTCCCATTCGTCGCCGCGCTCGCATCTTCGCTAATCGCCGCTTGGCGCTCCGTATTCAGTCTCGCGGCTTCTCCTTCCAGCGCGTCGCATCTATCGTTGAGTGAGCTCGGCTCGGTTCCCTCCATCTCGCTACGCTTATTGTCTCTCTCTCTCGCTCTTAAACCTACTCCCTTTCTCACCTCGAATTCCGTCCCTCCACGCGAGGCGCCTCCACTCCACACTACTCTAACCCTATCGCGCAACACACACTCTCCGCTACCCGAAAAACACACCACTGCCAAGTTTCCACTCCTCTTTCCAACAAACAGCTCTTAATATTCTCGACCTGCAGCACACGCACGCACACTCTGTCACACCTGCCAACCAAGTCCGAGTTGATGGTTATAAATGTTTCTTTGTTAATATTTTTAATTTATAGAATATATAGATTAGAATCTTATTTGATTTATTATTTGGTTTTTAGAATTTGTGAGGGGGTTTTGGGTCTAAGGTTAGTAGTATGTAGGAAGCCATGGCCCGTCAAAACAAACCCCCACCACCGACCCCTCCGGCGCCGGGGGCGTGGCCAGACGTTCTGACCACGTGACGTCTGGGGGCTCTGATTGGCTGACGCAAGAGGGGGAGGGGGTAATTGTTAATTAAATGTTGCGTTCTGATTGGAGAGCCATAGCTTCCCCGGGTTCTGATTGGCTTTCCCCCTAACCTGCCTTGGGTCATTTTGGGGGGTAGCACGTGGTGGACGACGCTCAAAGATGGCGGAATTTTCGTTTAGCACGTGGTGGACGGGGTTAGGGTTGCGCGGCAAAGATGGCGGAATTTTGGAGTAGTACGTGGTGGACGACGCTGAGGCAGCACGTCAATATGGCGGAGGTCGAAGAGAGATTTCCAGAGTGACCACGAGAGGGAGGGGGGAGAAATAGGAATGGACATGTTCGCTTCTCTTCGCGTTGCGAGGCACGTGGCTGAAAGTGGTCCCTTTGTGAGGGAGGAGGGGGAAGTCTGTACGGAGCGGCAAGCACAGGTCGCACTGCGGTGAGCCGCAACTGATTCTTTTTTTTTTGAGAAGGGTTTATGACTCGGTAAGAGGAAAGAAAAAACAGGAACGAACAGGTTCGTTCTGTGACGTGTCTATTCCTGAAATGTAAGAGAAAAAGGAATAAAGAGAAATAGACGGGAACTAAAGTTACAAAAATGTTTATTACATAAAATAATACAATGGTACGAGAAAATAAGTATTTTTTTAATTATTCTTAAAAGTACACGTTTGGACATTACAACATTTAGCGTGGTTTTTAACGCACACGTTTTTATTATGAAGAAAAATGTTACGGAATAATTTTACGATCAACCGATCATTACGTTCACAATTGACGGTAAACAGATTGAGAAACTGATTAAGGTTATAACCGATAGACATGAAATATAAAAATACGCAGCAGTATTGTCCGCAAGTTTCTGAGAGCGCTCCTTGTAGCGTCGTGGTGTTCCAACGATGCGTGGTAGAATTTCGACGAAGGCGTAAGAGGAATCTGGAGTCTAAGGGCGGTAGTCCATAGCTGTCGAAATAAGTTCCCGCTCCTTGCTCATCGATGTAGAAGGCGACCCAATGTTGACCAGGCCGATCGTGATCGTCCGTGTTAGCGACGATGGCAGTCGACCTCGTCCACACCCTCGGCAGTCTGTCGGCAGGATAGACTCCCGCATATCTGACACTGAGGTGTTGCAACGCTTGTAATATTTCCAGCGAGTTCATTTTTACGCGTGTAAGGAATGATTTGTATAATTTCGGAGTTTACCTCTTTCTTCGTTGTCGCACTAGTGTTCACGGTTGATGTCGGACGTATCGGGGGGTTATTAAAGTTGTATTCTTTTTGTACGCCGTCTATTATATAATACGCGTTTGCTTCTTCTTCTCTGTCGTCTGTGTGATTCTTTTCTTCTTCTTTTGCCGCTTTATTCTTCTTTTGCCACGCCTCGATATTGCAAATTATATCGTCGAAAATTTTATTTGTATAAGGGACACCACTGTCGGTTTTCTTTTCTTCGACGCTTGCGTTCAAGTTTTCATGAGAAATAGTATTGTTGCTGCTGCTGCTGCTGCTGCTACTTCCACCGTCGTCTTGTTCTATTAGCCAGCGTTTCAATTTGAAAGCGTTACGTAGCGCACAAATAGGTTTGCCTGTATTCCAAACTTGAAATCCATGATGAGAGCAACGTTGTCTGCACTCTCTGTCTTCCGGTAAACTTTTGAACGGTGGAGAAATTTCTTGCAGATTATATATGTTTCTGGAGATTACTCGAGTCAAGTAACGAGCCTTTTCTGCACCCCTGCAGTAGATGTAACGTACTTGTCGCGTAATTTCACGTAGTCGTAGCTCGACGCACTTGAGATCGGTTTCACCGTCGAACCACTCGATTCCATGATAATTTCGCGAAAGCCAGGTGTTGTCTCGTCTTGACTTTTCAGGTAAATTGTAAAATGGGTAGGGCGGGGACATAATCCAGTGTCCGATAATCGGTGCGTTAACCGCGACAACTGCGACTTCTTTTGGAATAAACTTTTCCTCGACATCGCGGAAACCTTGTATATCTATGACTATATCCATGGTCCAAAATGCACTCTTAATTTTTCAAGCGATGTGACGACGTCCGTGTCTCGAACGAAACTGAATCTCTCTTTGAATCTCTTTTCGTGACTTTACGCAGGATTTTAGGAAAATATGTAGTGGGGGTAAAAATAATGTGTATAGGAGCTGATGTGGGATATGATTCGTCGACACTGGAAAGACTAATCGGTAAAATCGACGATGATTTGCCGAGAGGAGTCGATTTCTAGAACGTTATCGAACTCGGCGTAAACGATACAATTAACGGTCGCGGTAAGCGCCCTTTCAAATCGTACTTCTAATCGTAAACTGCCATGTTTCACGAGATTCCAATGTCCGGCGCAATTGGCGGATAAGTCGGGCGTAAGATCGAAGGCGAAAAGTGTGAATCCACTGCCGTAATCCTCTCTGCTTATAGAATTACCCTCGTTCAAGAAATGAATGCCAGTCCCCGAGAAGAGAGTGTGATAAGCTTCGACGTAGAGTGGCTCGTCGTTCGAGAAGCTTGGTTGTAGCGGTCTACTTGGAATTTGTATACCATCGGCGTACAGCGAAAAGAAATTTATACCGTAATTTCTGAAATTAAACGGGTTTAATTTTCTATCGCCGTTAAACGCTTTGTTATCGACAAAACCGATTATTACGCGTTTCGGTAGTTGACCGAGTATTACGTTATCAATCGATTCTCCTACGAGCCCCGCGTGAATCGTAAATGTTTTAACCTCGACTCTCGTAAGAGGATATTTGGCGGTAGTTTTACTCAGCATTCTCGCATGTGCGAGTAACACGCCGGGGCTTATTTTTGCTCTTCTCACGAGTAGACTGGCGTCTAGAATGCGTATTTTTGATGTCGAATTACTTTCCATAAGGCAAAACGCATCTTTCGAGCGAACGAGTCTCATTCTAACTTCCACTCCGTTAATTAAGAATTTATCTTGATTGAAAACGTCGCAGTGAAGATGCCCTATGAGATCTAGCGCGTGTCCTTCGTGAATGTACCGAGCGCGTCTCACGAGAGCCGGATTTGGTGTTTCCGAGTCTAGGAGCGCGTCCATGAGACCGGGGGTATCCGCGTCCCAGAGACAAGAGGTCAGATGGGAAGTTTTTGCGGGTGAAAGAATAATTTAACAACGCCTCGATGTAAGCGCGGTACGCGTAAGCGTTGTTTGGCGGTGAAACGAGCTTTTGATTGAAATATACGTCGATTTGGTTGAACATGGAATGTAGCAAGTGATTTTACAGGGCCTACTTTGTTCACGTTGGCGCCGGTTGTACTTCCTCCGGCTCCTGCCATTGGTGTATAATCTATGCGTACGCGAAGACTCAACATGGTGTGCGTGAGATCCAGGTAGTCTTCCCCGTGACCGGGTATGACGAATTCTATAGGCGCGTCGTCCGCGAGCGAAAGTTACGGGTTTGTAATAGATCCATTGCGAGCTCTCGATACTGGTTTGAGTGGGAGGTAAGGAGAAGAGATCGAGTTCGCTCTTTAAACACTCGCTCGAGTGTGTATGAAGAAAGGACATACTTAGTTATCCTCTTCCTCTCCTTGAATTCTTGGTTTGCGCGCCGATTAAGAGAATATGTCGGATACACTGCGTTTCTTGTCGCTACGACGACGTTTGCTCGTAGTGGCCGGTTTTTTGGACTTTCTACCTACTGCGCGAACTTTCTTTTTCTTCGTTGTTTTTTTGATTGTTTTCTTCTTCTTCTGGCTTTTTGTCGATTTTCTTTTGACTGTTGGAGGACGACGACGTTTACGTTCCGCGACGCGACTGACGTGGCTGCCAAAGGGAAACTGAAACGCTGGAATTTTCGCTGGTACTTTATACCCCGAACCCTTCATCATGCTGCTTATCTTTTCTCTGGCTTTTCTCTTAAGATTTCCACTCGATTCCTTGAAGCGCGTTTTGATCGCGTCCTTAATCGGTATATTATTTTCGACATCTTCCATCACATTGATACCCGTGCGTAAAGCTTCTTTACCGACCTGCGCGCATTCCTCTACTTAGGTAAGGAAGTACCTTCCTGAATAATCCTCCGAGAAAACTGCCGATTCCATGTCCTCGTTGATAAGCCGTCCCGACGAAAACTCGTGGAATTCCTCCTCCCCGTCCGCTCTGTGATTCGAAATATTCGTAGTCCATGGCACAAAATTTATATTTTTTCTCACACTTATATCGTCGACGACGCCGCGTTATATTACTGGAAACGTCTAAAGTGCAATGTCGCCGTCAGCGTCCCGGATTCGAATGGTATATTTTTTCCGAGTTGATCTTTTATATCTATTTCAATCCTGCGGAAATTTGTTTGCCGTAATGCGATATAATGCAGCGGGGAGAAACGTTTCATCTGATTCGTACCGTACGCGTCCGCGTGATTATGGCCGTACGTCTCGACCGGCACTATTCGAAGAAGAGGCGCTTGCACATCGCCGACTATATAAAGGTTCGCAAATATCGCAATAAACGAAAAGTTTATCTGGAATACCGCGCTGCAAACTACAAGGTTCGATAGAATAGAAACCCCATTCGCGTGTTTTTTTGGCGTTATGAAAACCGAGTGTAATATAAGTCGCTGTAAAATCATCTTTAGAATTAGGTTTAGATGCCGTGAGCTTTCCTATAGTATACACCTTTCCCGTTATTTATAATAGCATCACCTAAACCGAGTATTTGTAGAAGAGCATCAGAAACGCTCAAATGATGAACCAGCTTGCATTCATTTTCACCACAGGTAATGCTAAGGAAGATTTTTCCGCCAGTCTCTTTTTCCCGTGCCAAATAAAAATGTGATCCGACTTCTTTGAACGTGGAATTAATCGCGCCGATAAGTTCTTCGATATTTTTGTAAATTCCCTGGTGTATTACGCCTCTCCTCGCCGTTAACTTTGCGTCTCTCTCCCCTTCTTTAGTATCGACAAAGTACAGGTCATTTTCATGGTTGCCGCGTATGTGGTAAAAAGTACTGGGAAATTGAATCTCGCTAAGCGCGACTTCCCATTCGCCGTGTAAGTGTAGAGTTTGCGGTAATTCCGTAATGAACGACGAGGTTTTATTGTCAGGAAAATGCCGCATACTGCTATTGCTCGGAAGAACTACGAGAAATTGGTCGTCCCTCATCTTGAAGAGAAGTTAAATTCGAAGCGGGGATCCAACTGTCGAACTTGCTGGGATATCCACGCCAGCTAACTAGCACCTGCTTATTAGCGCCGCGTCCCCTACTCTTTATCACGCGATCGACGATAAACTCTTCTTCCCGCAAGTTTTTCTCAACTCGGGCTAATTCCTGTTCGTAAAAAATACCGTCTATGACCTCGCCCGCTAAATCGCTCAGTTCGTACACGCGTGGTTTTCGCCACTCGAGAACACGGTGAATTCGAAATATTTCCTCGCTCCACCTCGCCTCGTATCCTTTCTCGAAGGTGGCTTTCGCTCTACTGACGCGAACGAGATCTCCGACGCGATATTTAGCTTTTTGTTTGCGTTTCTCGTTCTTCTTCTTCTTCTTCTTCTTCTTCTTCCAACGCAGAGCTATATTATCACGCGCGACACGAGCGTTTTCTCGCGTGACGACCGCTGGCTGCATTCTGATGGCGGAATGACGGGTGTGATTGTAAGCGCTTACGATATCCTGCAAAACATCGACGTAGCGTCGCGTATTTTTATGCGTGAAATAGCGCCACATTCGCTCTTTCAACGTCCTGTTGAAGCGCTCGACGACAGCGGCTTTGATATCTGGATTGCGGGCTACTCGAAAACGAATGTCGTTTTCCTCCAGAAACTTTTGCAGCGCTTGTCCGACGAATTCTTTACCCTTGTCCGTTTGCAAGTACACGGGTACGCGTCCGTCGCTTCTCGAGAGCACGCGTTGGAAAGCCGACGTCACGTGCTTGCTCGTTTTGTCGCGTAACGGTTCTACCCAGGCATATTTACTAAGCACGTCGATAATCACCAGAAGATACGTATAGCCGTCGTTGTAACTTTTAAGATTGCGGAGTTCGATCAAATCGGCCTCCCACAGGTCGTCGATATTCGTTACGGTGTAATGTAAACGTGGAAATTTCCTGCGCGACGGGCGATGCAGCGTGTAAGCGTCTTGCGTTTCGAGCCATCGGGTGACTTCGTTACGGGAAAAATTCGGTTTAGCGGCGCGCGTCAGATTTTCCGTTGCCGAATAGCCCGCGTAATGTCCCGGATCGTAGTAGAATTTTTCAAGTTCCGTCATTTCTGTTTACTCCAATCGAGCAAGCGTCTTTTTCTCGCTGGCGGCGAATCAGCGTTTCTCGGAGTCTCTGTCGACGTTACAGTCGCGGGAGTGGAGCTCGCGGAAGGTCGAAATGACGAAGAACTAGCGGACGCGGATAATAAATTCTTATTCCTCACCAGTACAGCGGGGACGTTCAAGACGCGAAGTAATCGTGCGAACTGAAGTCTTCCAACTGCTTTCACGGTTTTTCTATCGCGCATCGCCTCGTTTATCAGGTCCTTGATATTTGAATCTTTTATAACACTACCGTCTATAGTCACGACTCCAACGTCGTTCCAGCTAATTCTACTCGGCACAGCTTTCTCGACCAAATATTTCATCAGCAAGAGAGCATGCGAGCGATAAGATTTTGGTACACTGTCCACTATTTTTCTAACGCTTTTCGACAGTTCGACATTATGTTCGCGGTACGTTGGCCGCCAGGCTGAGACATTTTTTTGCCTCATTACTGCTAGGTGCTTCGAGATCGCGCGTCATTGTCTCGTCCGTCACGTCGTCGTCGTCGTCGCCGTCGCCACGATCCTCTCGCGTATCGTTGTCCGCATTTTCCTCTTCTTCTTCTTCGTCATTGCGCACGTCAGTCTGATTTCGCTTTCGCTTTACTCGAGCAAAGTGTAGATATCGCCATAGCGTCTCTTTATACTTTTTCCACCTTTCGCTCTCGTCGAGCGGCAAGGGAGAATTAAGAATACGGCCCATCTCCGCATCGAGTCGCGATAGAGGGGTTCCAGGTGTACGCACGGAAATATTGGCGCTCTCCGAATTTCCGTCGGCGGTAATCGCAGCGGAGGGACTTTGTTGCAGTAGTTGACGTTGCATTCTTTCGAGATTTTCCGTGGTAATTAAAACCATTTTTTCTTTGCCCTCTCCATAACGCGATTTTAATCTCTGCCAGCGATAATCCGCGATAATAAGGCAGTCAATATAGGTCCGATAATATAGGGTAAGAATCCACCTCGCTGTACCAATAGCTTTCTTTTAGTCTTCCAATCACCACGTTTTGTCGCGATGCGACGCAACGTCGCTTTGTATTTGCTCAGACGATTTTTTTCACGTTGTTCGAGCGGAACGTTACCCTTGAGTGTATTGAAAACGCATTCACAGATACACCGTACTAACTTATCGTCCGCGGTTCGTAGGAAGGACGCGCGTTGATTTTTGTTCAGATAACACAACGCTTCGAGAAGACAGGCGTTTTTTTTTCCGATCGAACGTCTGGCGTTTTCCGTCGCACTGGCCGATTTCGCGTTATCCTCCTCCTTCATCGTGAGAAAATTACACGACTGACTCGCGCGAGCGCCAGCGCACAGCTTTTATACGCGTCCGTTGGAAAATGATCTACGCGGTACGTAGACGTAATTCACCGTGTCACCGGGAAAGATGCACGTTCAAAATCGATACTTGTCCGGAGTCGATTGTTTCAGATCGAGCAACAAGTATCCGTGCGGTCTCGACGTGGCGTCGTAGTACGCCTCTTCTAGAAACTTTGGATCGTCGGGGAAGACTTGTCGCGCTAAATGGCGAATTTGGGCGCGATCGCGAGGATTCTTGAAAACTACTATGTAATTCGCATTGAGCGATATGTCACGTTGCCCGCGTCCCTGATGGAAAAGATTTTGAGAGATGAGAATTACACTGAGATTCTTGTGATGACTGCCTTTGGTAAAGAGATCCACGATCGCGTCGCTCGATGACGATTCTCTCATAAGATCGTCGATTATCACCAATTTAGGGGAAAGCGGATCGCCGGAATAATCTTCCGGACGTGGTAAACCCTCGCGAAATTTTATTATATTTTTCTTCGGTACAGATACTTCCTCTTTTACGTGCGCGTCGTCGTCGTCGTCGTCGTATTGCAATTGACGATAAGCTTCCTGCCACTCCGCGTAATAAAACAAAACTCTCTTGAAACGTACGTCGGACATGCGTGATAAATGTCGGAGAAAAGTTTTCACAAAGATCGTCTTCCCGCAGCCGGTCGGCCCGCATACGATCGACGTCCAAGGATGTTTCCAGCGCACGTCCATTTTGCGAAATGATCGACTCAAATTCCATGCGCGACTTCAAAAAGGAATAAGTCCGTTTGATAATTTCCCCCTCCTCTTACCCCTTTCGTGAATACTCTAGCGTTGCAATCAGGAGGGCAGCCCGGATAAGCTCATCAACGCGGCGGCGGCGGCGGCGGCGGCGGCGGCGGCGGCGAACGCGCGCGTCAGCGTACCCCCGCATACGCTCGCGCGAGCGAAGAGCGCCGCGGCGGTTTACCAGCTGATCCGCGCCGCGGTGCGTGTAAGCTTACCCTGTGTACGCTCAGCTTACAGCCGCGGAGCATCGCTATCAACGAGCTTGTACGCGATGCTCCGCGCGCGCGGAGGATAAAAAAAAGTGGAAGAGAAAAATAATCACAGGAAAAAGTCAGTGGTGAGGGGAAATTATATGGTAAAACTATTTACGCTTTAAATTTAAAAATATTTATTTCTAGAAAATTTCTTTGGGTGGGAAATAACATAATTTATTTAAAGACAAATTTTATATTTAATGGCAAATTTTATATTTAAGCGTACAAAATATATTTACATAATGTTACATTATATTTCTAGTTACATGTATATAAAAGCTATTTACACTTACAACTATTTATAAAATTAAAAACTATTTACAAATATGAACATTTTACCCTACCTATGTGACGGAAAACTAGTTAGTCTAACTTAGAGAGGAAGAAATTAATTACTCCGTCGCGTAACCATACGGAAGCGAATAACGGTTATTGATAAATCTACGTTTTACCAATACCGGCGCACACGTTTTTGTCTCTTCTCGAGTTACAATTTCGTGAAACGCGGTGCGACGAATTGCGCTAAAATTCAGATTTATTGCCGTTCCCGTCGACGTTCCTTCTCCTCCTTCTCCTCTGGTTACTCTCTCTCTTGACATTATTAAATTTCTTATGCTATTAAAATTTACAACTAACGAATTCTTATAATTTAACGTTATCCCTTTTACTTTACAAGTTTCCTCCGTGCGTCCATCCGCTGTACGAACAATATAGGCGTAAAACTTCGGCCCGCCTGACACGAACGACTCGATATAGCTACCGCGGCCGTAGCTCTCGAGTTCGTCCGTCATGTCGCCGAGGAAGTTTCCGGTAGGTGGTTCGTACTCGTTCGGATCGCCCGTACTTAAATATATACAAGAGTCGGTATCGTAATATAAAACGCGCCTATCTAACATTTCCAGATACTCGTAAAGTTTCAGACGCGCTTGTGCTGTCGTGTACGCCGCTATCACGACATTCGTCAACGGGGAAGCCACGACCCGCCTCTTTCGTAGCCGCCACGAAACGTACATCACCTCGTCGTTGACGGGTAATATATCGATTACCTCGTGCTCGGCACTCGTGAGCAAAGTCGCGAAACGTTGGTATGTTTTTACGACCTCGGTCTGAGGCAGATTGGTTCGCTGGCCGAATTTTCCCCAAAAGGAATTCAAGCAGAGTTTCGCGACCGAGCGCAGACCAGGATTCCGAACGATATTGTCCCTGTCGAGAACGAACACCCTCGGTTTCCGCGTACTCTCGCAGGTATCGTTCCTTTGCCTCGTCATCGTGGCAATCGCTCGGCCACCCACTAGCTTCTTGTTTCAGTTTTAAAATGTATTTATGTATTCGGCAAACAAACCACCCTGCCGAGTACCGGGGTCATATCGCGCGACTCTGTACTGCCAGATTTCGCTCACTTTTGTCACGCGATAACCTTTCTCGATGGCTTTGCGCAATTCGGCGGATACCCAAGTACCCTCGAATTCACGATCGGTGGGGTCATCGTGAGTGCACGCGGCCTGCGAGAACGTTTCGCAACAACTACGACATAGCGCGAACAATAATTTTCCGCGCACGCGATACGGGAGTACTGGGTGAAAGAGATCGCGCGGTGGGAGTACTTTGCATCGGACGAGTCCTTCGACCGAATCGAAATTATAATTCGGCGCGATCCCGATTAACCTGTGACATTCTTCATCGATAAGAATATCTGGGTGACCGATCGGGAAAGCACCGGTTTTCAACACGTAAGGGTACAGAGAACACACGTCCACGTAGCGTATTTTCTCCGTACCCGTAAAATTTTTGCAACGAGTGGCGATATTAC